>BJFM01001166.1:86769-131259 GCA_016586285.1 Arothron firmamentum | reverse complement strand
GAAAAACAGATGTCTATACAGCATTTTTGAAGAGATCTGCAAAAAAAAAAAAAAACCCTTCACATGTGCTCAGTTTTAATGAGCTTACATGGACTTAAAGATGCTAATGATATATCCGCTATAACATAAATGGCTATTTGAACCATATGCTGCCCACGGTTTCAGAATACAAACAGGCCGTGTGACACAGCTGAGAGCTGCTGCTTCAATCACAAGAGCACTGAAATCTTTGACTGCTCGTCAACGCTCCATCACCGCCACTTGTTTCGCTCAATCTACATTAAAAGGCATCATATTCTCATGGCAGTTGTGCTTCCAATTTAATTGCACCATCTGTTGTGGAAGAAATGTCAAGGTTATGCAAATATGACTGTGCATATTTGGAGGCACATTCATCTCCGCGTCTCTTGACTTTGAGTCAAACAAACGGCAGTGAAGTTTGGTGTCACACTCCTCATTGTTCACAGGAGCTGTCATTAATCTGAGATTTTTTCTTTTCTTTTTTTGTTTTTTTTGCAGGTTGAACATCCAATATGATTCAAATCTCTCAGTCGTGATTTCTTAAAAGCTTTAACAGCCCATGTGTCAAATTCAAGGCCCCTGGGCCAGATGTGGCCCGCCACATCATTTGACGTGGCCCGCAAGAAGTTAAAAGAGCTGATTGTCTTACAATGAATAAAACGCTTGCATTGACCATAAACTACATTTCCTACAATTCTCACGATGTTGCACAATTCGGGAAGCAACGGCATCCCGCCAGGTTGCAGCATATGCACATTGATGCGATTTTCAACAGATAGAATTGAGGATACCAATGACAGCAAAATTTCCAGGAAGAGAAAAGTTGATGCAGATGGTGGGTTGTTTCAAGAATGATAGAAAGGCGAATACATGTTTGTGCTTCAAGGACAAAAACCGGTATGTCTTTTGGGTTATGAGGCAGTGTCGGTTAACTAAGAGTACAATTTACGTCGACATTTTGACACCAAACACGCCAAAGTTACTAAGCCTTTCAGAAAACCAAAAATTTTTCCAAGAATTAAAAGGAAAACTACGATTGCAGCAGAATGTGCTCACGAAAGGCACAACGAAAAACACTGCGGCAGTGAAAGCTAGCTTTTTTGTGACTGAAGAAATTGCCCGAGCTTCAAAGTCTTTCAGACGTGCCTTTTTGAAGCAGTGCATTTTGAAGGTCTGTGAGCAGGAGCGCGCATCACTAATGACAACCCGTTCTACACGCTGTTCTACGGACCGCCTCCGCACAAGCCCTAAAACCAGACACTGACACAGTGGTCACCGAAAAACGGTGTCAGACATCCGTCCAGAGAACGCACATGTAATCATTTTTAAAAACTTATTTGAAATATAATAAATTGTATTTCAACCAAGAAGAAGTTAATAATTAAACTGTATACAATTTAATGATTAGGCTTGCCGTCTCTTTTTTTGTTATTTTAAGAACATGATCAATGGATGAGGATGGTGTAGAGGGGATCCACTTGGTGTGTTCAAGGACAGGCAACATCTCCTCATCAACTTCAACTTGACCAATATAGTTGGGAATTGAGCTAACCCTGGTTTTGTTATTTTGAGTTTATGACATATACTATTTTATGGGTAAAGCAATGTATTTCGTGTTTATGCAGACAAATCTGCAAGGCTGTGTGCTGCCATTTGTTTTTGAAAAATTTTACATCTGTCACACATGTTCTTAGCAGCTCACAATTGTTGGTTGTACTTATTCTGTTATTCTGCCCCTCTAAACTGTGACAAAAAAGGTTTTAAGTAAAGTTAATGTCAGTTAGTGTTGGATGATATTTTTCTTGATTCACTTGGATGGTTTGATCATACATTGATGGTATTTGGTTAGAGTTATACTATCTTACTATTACGTGCGGCCCTCTGATGGCAACCCTTACGCTAATGTGGCCCTGGGTGAAAATGAGTCTGACACCCCTGCTTTACAAGATGCTCGTTACAGAAAACACCAATAATCTCATAGATCTGCCTCAATTCTTGTGTTTTGGAAAAGGAATCTTTCTGTGTGTAAGTGGAACTAATGTTCTGTAGCAGGTAAGGTTGGTCACAGTTGCATGCAAATATTATTTTATAGCTGACAATCGAGGTAAATTACAATCTGCAGTAAAGCAGGTTGGCAGAAATGTCATACCTTTGATAAGTCGCGTTTTATTACCTTACAATTTTGGATCGTTAGTTATGTAATTGTCTGACCACAGTATTACTGTTTTCTTTATTTTTTCAATCTGTTAAAATCCAGTTCTCTGATGCACCATCCTGACAAGTTGGTCCTATAGGGGGAAGACGTTGGAGGATTTTTGCCTTGAAACCATCTTGTTCTCTCAAGAGGACACTGATTCCTTGGTGTGAGATGTGCAGACTAGCCCAAAGCCGAAATGTGTCACCTTAGATCTCAGTAACTTGGTGGTATGACTTATTTAAATATCTTGGGAGACAAGGCTGCATTTGGTAAACATGTTAACAGGGGCTGACAGCTAAATTCCATTCTGACGCTGACAACTCTGAAGCCATGGAGAACCTAAACAGGTTCCTCTCTGTGCATCACGCTCAGCATTAATTGTTTATTTAGCAAACTGCAACTGAACTTTTATATTAAGTGAATTATTTTTAAAGTAATACACTTATCAGTCTTTCCTGATTTTGTTTAATTTATTTAGATTTTGTTGTTTAGTTTGGCATAAATTATGCTAAAGTCCAAAACAGGCAAACAACCAAAAGAAGGAAACAAAGAGTAGCACAGTTCCGGTGTTCTGTCTTAGCCTAGTTTGTCACAGTTGGGGTGTACTGTGACGTATAACAGGACAGTGTCAGGTCTTCCTCACAGATAATGACAAAGGGAAGCATATTGCAGTAGATTGCACATAGAATAGTGTATATATGGATGACACGCTCCTATTTGATGCCTACCCTTTAGTCATATCTTATACTTTAGTCATGTCTGAACCATCAACAGCTCTCGTCTTAACTACCAGAATCTAAAAAGACTCAGGATTACCCCCAGTTACCGTATAGTATTTGCAGTAAACCGTCTCTGTTATTTAACTTTGTGTAGGATTCTGACTGACCTGTTTGAGAATCTGCGCAGCCATATGGTGGCTGCAATCGAAAATAATCCGGAACTCCCGACTCCGCTTCATCTCTTTGAGAAGAGGTCTGGTGTCCTGCGTGTCAAGAGGAAGCTGACGGATCTTTAGCCTGATGTTGTATCTCGAAGGCGCCATTATCAGCTCCTGCAGTCTTATGAGCCCTGGGGAGGAAAAACAGCACTAATGAAGGCAGCAGCAGTGAGGAAGCAAAACATATCCCACTAAATGAGACAATGGGGCGACTTTCATTTGAAACATAATCACCTGTGCTGTCATCGTATACGACAGTGGCTGTTTTCCATTTCAGAAACTGCACCAGGTCCAGGATGGCATAGCTTAATGAAGAATAATCCGGGTATAAATTGGCATAAAAGGTGTCCCTATTATCCATGGGGTGATGTTTCCACCGGACCTGAACATGTGGCACCTCCAGGGCATTGCAGATCGACTGCACGGCATTAGAGGATGAACTGTGCGAGGGCCCAAATATTGCAACCACACCTAAAGACAGCTGGTCACAAGCTGAAGAGGAACAAGACACAGAGAGGTTCAGAGCTCATGATTTTGTAGTCTGGACCAACCAGGATCTCGTCAGACACATGAGAGGCCACTCACCTTTCCTAGATGCCTCAAAACTGTCATAGATATTAATCCTCTGTATGTCGTATGTTAGGGTAGTGTTTGGCAACAATGTCCTGTTTCTGTTAATGTTATTAACAGCAAATTTAAAGGCAAGTTCCTCCGCACTAACAAGTGAAACAGGTCCATCCGTCTGCTCGAAGATCCCACCTGAAAAACAAGGAGAGGACATTTGGGCTTCAAATATCCAAAAGACTGCGAAAAGATTTTGACACAGGTTTTCTATTGACACAGGTCAATGTGGGAATAAATGAAGACAAATACAGACAGAGATTTGCAGTGAGGGGAGCAGCGCACGGTTTTAGATTTGCACCGCAAACAAACAAACGCAGAGCAAGCCTCTCCACTTTCAAAACAGACAAAAACACAAGCCTGCTGCCCGAAGCCATAATGTGTGTGTGTGTGTGTGTGTGTGTGTGTGTGTGTGTGTGTGTGTGTGTGTGTGTGTGTGTGTGTGTGTGTGCGCACGCCTGCATCTGGTTCATCAGGGCAGCAGAAAATGATATTTTTACACCAAATACTGTGAAAGTATCAAAGCTAAAGATGACCAAAAACATCTTTTAATAGTGAGAAAATGATTAAAATGCAGTAGGATTCTGGTAAATTTTCACCTGCTTAAATAATCTATGCTTCCTCTCTGACTTAAAGGCAGCATTCCAGGGGTCTGATGATCATGTGATCATGTGAGGGTGGTTTGGAAAGTCAAAACTTGTAGAGGGATGTCAGAATGTTCAACTGCTGGCATGAAGCCTGGCATTTACCAACCATATTTATGGTATTCAAGAATATCGGCGTGAAAGATCTCCAGATCTCCCTTGAAATCCACTCTCTTGGCAAGAGTGAGACACTGAAGTCTTCCTAACTGCTATGCCATAAAAACTTTTTTTTTTTCTTGAGTTGCCCTGCGGAGAAACACCAACACTGGAATGTTGTGTGAACTCTGGTAGATGGCCATGGCTTTCATTGAAACTGTATATTTAAGCAGTCTCACGCAAAATCTTCACTAGTTATTTTGGTTTCATTTTAAGGCAGAACTTTCGAAAAACTGTGCATCTTCTTTGTTAATATTTCACTGTCATGTTCTCAGTGTCTAATATTAAACTAGTCTAAATGCTTCTTTTTGTGAGTAATTGGTAAAGAAACAATTGTTCATGTACTGTCAAATGTAAAACAACAAAGCTCCTCGGCGGTGAAGATGGAGCCTGTAAGAGGACAGTTTAGACAGCTTTTTACAAGATGCCTGTAGCAATCAGCTTATGGAGAAGATCTTTACCACCACCTCCATCATATTTCAAAAACAAAGCAAAATGTCCCTGCCATTTTCCCTCAATTCGGCAAAAAGGTCCCTGTCATCAAAAGAACCTGATGTCTTTTATCTTTAAGGGTCATCTTTGAGGTGTAGAGAGCTTAATACCAGCTGCTTATCCTGCATCAAAACATGTCCGAACACTGAATCATACGTGCTCAAAGACACTCACACTCATAAAGATGAGGACAGAATAGTGTGGCAGTAATGAGTTCCTGTAATTCCCACAAATTTTGCGTTTTCTTTGATGTAATGAACAGAGCTCAAACAATTTCCTGGCTAAAAAAGGACTGTGGATGTGTGAGAAATATAGTGATACACCGGGAAAGGAAAGAAGAGCCAAATACGTTTTAATGTGGATTTGTTTTTAGTGGTGATCACTGTTGCCCAACAGCAAAAAGGTTCTGGATCTATTCCCACCTTGGGGCCCTTCTATGTTGGCCCCATATGTGTGTGACTCTTGTCAAGGTTTTATGGTTCAGTGCTCTTTAGAGTAAATTCAGTTACAAAAGTGGATAAAAATGTGACTCCAAATAAAAAAGGGAAACAAACAAATGTTAATTACAAGCTTTTGCGGCAGACAAAGTGGCAATTCAGCAACCAAGACCATTTTTACTATTTATGACTCAAAACCTCTCCCTGGACTGGCTGGCTGGAAGGCGTCACAATAAAATAAATGAATACTTCCATTTCACGAGGAAATCTCATTAGAGTACATTAGGTAATTGCTGGAGTATATAGTAATTTGACTGTTAAGAGGATAAAACATCTATTGCTCAGAAGCACTTTAAGATATTTAATAAGCGGGGGAAACCTGCTCCTTGTGAGGGAAAATCCAGCGGATAATTCTCTGTAAGGTTTCACTATTCCGCTACAAGCACGGTATCAAGGTTTAACGTACAGGAGCTGGAGCGGCTCCGTTTAAACATGGATGAGTCGTAGCTCAAAGTCTACTCTAACGATGCAGAGATTGGAATATTATGAAACATGTTTGCACTGATTGTTTCTGCAGCAGACGTGGAAATTGAATTGTGAAGACTTTTTTTTCTGAGAATGTCAATGAATGGGTTGAAAATGAACATGCCTCCTACAGAAACTAACACAAAGGGCTTTAATTAATCTACAAGGTCCTTTGACAACACATAAATCAGGCACTAATTGCAGCAGCTTTCAGAATTTTGTCTTTAAGGACCATTTCGGATCAGCTCAAAGTGCTGAATGTAAAAAGCAGATGGTCCAATTTTGACTTCACAATTACGGAAATCACACTACCACATTATGGGAACATAAATAACTCGGATGCTCTTGAGGTCTACAGCCTATTTACAATGATCCAGTTCTACCAGAATGATCGGGTATGTTCGGTTTAAGATGTGCAGGTTTGGCGGAATGGTATTGAAGATGTATAATGGCGCAAATATATGGCAGAGTGAGTTCAAAGAACATTAAATGTTGAGATTTATAAAATATCACCACATAATGCTCATTAAGGAACCCAAAAACATCCTTTTTGAAGATCTTGCCTATATCTAAGTATAGCCTTTAGTGATCTGTGCTGATTTTCCCCTCAAACAGATGCTTTTACTGCAGGACACCACAGAGCCTGAAGGAACTGACAGATATTCCCTTTACCAACTCAGAATCGGAGATTTTCACATTGGGCTCCACATGTACTTACAAAAATCTGTTTTGTAGCATGCATGTTATGTACCCACAAACACCGTAGGCAAACACGCAAGCCTGAGCCACCCTCTGCTGTGAGCGTTTGCCAGAGCGCCTGCGAGGGGGCTTCGTGAGATTCCACTGGAAACATTAATCTTAAACATCTGCCACATTAACAAGTGTTAATTAACACTGAACAGAAAAAAATCTTCCCTTACATTTTGGGTTTCATTGCCACTTTAAACTTAAAATAAATACAGCACACAGAATTACACAGTGACACAAGGTTATTTCTAGGTTATTTATTACTGAAAAAAAACATGAAATGTCTGCCCTTGTTGAAACCAAAACTTCGAGCACCAGACAGGCGCAATCAACACCTTTTCTGTTACTTTGAGCTAAACAAACACCTGACCTTGGTTCCAGTTCTGAGCAGAGTCACAACTATACTGAATTTTATTACCTCACCTTACCTTCTAACCTGCAAATTGCAATGTTAGTGTGTGTTGTTCATTGTCCGGCTCATTAAAACAACCTCCCAGCTACGCGTAGCAAAGCCCAAACAACGAAGCCAGCTCATTTTGCTGTTGCTTACATGTGCGCTCGCCCACTGCAGGTCAGAGTTCTTGTCTGTTGTACTGGTCAGATTCCCAGTCTTGCTGTGAATGGCTTCTTGTCTCCCAGAACGTGGAACAGTGCACAGCTTTACAATGAGCAAAGACAATGACCAGCACACAGCACGCACCCGCTGCCACCAACACTCAGAAATTCAGCCAATTTCTAGAAGAATATGTTCCTCCATAATTATGTGTAACAACAAAGCACTTGGGACAAACTGTTACACAACACTGAGACCAGCAATGAAATGGCCGAGAAGGCGTTTTCTGCCAAAAGTAGAAAAATATCATGGGGGGAAAAGGGGAGAAAAGGGAGAGTCGATCAGGAATCTGATTAATCAACGTCAACTATCGCAAAGGAAAATTAACAATGCTGCTCTATTGAGGATGTCTGGCAGCAAGTTGGCTCATTAGTTACTGAAGGCACCTTAAATCAGTGAAGTAAGAGCTTCAACCTGAGAAGAACAAAGCAGGCGAATGCAGACTGAGCAGCTGTACGGAGGCATTTTCAGCCAAACGATTAATGCACATTCAGTCTCCATGAGGTTTGATGTTAGTGCTGCTAGGATGTAAACTGGCTTCCTCCTCCTGGTTATCCTTGTAGGGTATCATGGGCAGCTGTGACTCCAGTTCAGCAATATCAAGGTTGTTGGTTTGATCCCGGGCCCGTGGCTGAACGTATGGTGTCTGTCCATCTATTTATGAATGTAATGGTGCTGAACCATGTGTAGACCTGGAGACATAAAAGAGTCTTACACAGATCAGTGTTGGCCTTTTGTTATATGATCCATAGCGCAGACTGAGGTGCTAGACAGCTTTAAGCATCACTCTCTGTTAAAGCTCCACCAGTAACATTGAGAACATTTTCACTCTTTCTTTGTCACCTTGGGGAATAAAATAGCCAGCATTTATTCATAGTCTTGATCCTGGACTAGTGTGTGACACAAACTCTCCCTGTCACTCTGTCTCTGTCTCTCTCTCTCTAACACACTCACACACACACACACGCCATCTCTCCGCTAAGCCAACTGGAATTTCAGCATCCATTCGTCATTTAGACGGATCCATTGTTCTCTTAATGATGTATTTAAATTACTATTTGTAGCCGCAATAAGGCAGCAAAGAATTGCTTCCTCAAATGCTCTGCCTCAATCCATTATGCAAAATATGTTTATATTTCACACTATGGCAGGTTACGCATATCACACTTTTCTACACCATAAAACAAATTTGCGTCCTTAAATGTGTGTTGTTTATAGCAACATGAACATTAGAGGTGGAAAACTGCAGTCCAAATACCTTATATCACATACAGTATGTATATGACTGGGGTTTCACATGAGCTGATGAAGGCATAACATTAAGATATACATCAGATAAATGGAAAAAATCACCGTCTCAGAACGCAGTTTATTTAAAACTGTAGCACAAAATCAAACGATGACAAGTTTTCAGAGTGTATGTAAAGCTTTTACAGTGCTGCATATATTATCATATAAATTGAATTTTGGTGTGTAATGTTTAATTCCATTATGAGAGAGGCTGTTTTAATTATGGTGCATTGCCCCATCATTCAGTGTCCACGTTGAATCGCCAGCCAGCTCCACCGCAGCCGAGAGGCATCCGTATTTATTTGATGCGATTAGTAGTACTCATGCGGCCCTATAATGTTGCGCTATCTCCTCTGTCAGAGGACTGTCAGGTAACAACACATTTGTAAAATCTAATTTTATGCTCAAGTAGTTCTGCTTCTGCAATTTATCGCAGCTATCGCTCACCCTCTCGCCTGCTCGCTTTGCCGTACTCCTTCTCCAGTCTCCACCCTCTTCCCAGCTTAGTGAGGTGTTTTGATCTCATTATCATTCCCAAACATTCACACCGGATAATCTTTCAGGGCGGGAGCCTGTGCTCTGCACCATGCAGGGCACCACGGTCATGATTAGGGCTGTTGGGGCGTGCTTGAAATGAAAATACCCTTTTTTCTTTCCTCCTTTAAACAGCAGCAGAAATAATGATCCTGGCATCTCCAGAATCCTGCAAAAAATTGTGTCAATGTGATGCTTTTGTGAGTGGAAACTGCCTGCTGTAATTGTGGGACAGCCCAGCACGAACAATGAATTGATTAGCCGGGCTGAGCAGCGGGACTCGAATTCACAAAGAAAGAAAAAAAAGTATTTTTCCAGGAATGTCACAATGCACAGCGAACCTCCATTAGACAATCACGATCCACAATGTAGGCTACAAATGGCCACCTCCCCCTGTTGGTGGCCTATTGTTACTGGGGGGGAGCAGAAACCCTCCCTCTGCCAAATCCTTACCTCGCCGCCAGTTCAATCAGAGGCTGCGCCAGGAAAACAGGACGGAAGACAATGGTGATGGAAGCCAAGTGGAAGGTGGCTGTGAGCACTGGCACACTACCTGCGCCCATCACTTTGCTCGCGCCATCTATCTTCTTCACCTGCTGCCACCTTTCTTTGTCCACATGTGGTGGCAGAGAACACGCGGCCTCGCAGGCTTGGCGCGGGACGTGAGTGCGGCCAGCGGGAAAAGAACCGTCGTATTGTGCGTGAACAAAACGCTCTTCAGCATTGTGCAGTCGTGTGTGTCTGTGTGGGTTCAGGAAGCGGAGGAAGTCGACTTAAACACCGGTTCTGCCACCCTCATGGGCAACATCTACAATCAGACATCCACAAGAACTTGCAACAGGTCTTCCACATCACAGTGGACAAATGTTGGCTGCCCCTACTTTGCACCTCGGATGGTTTTGGAGCATAAAAATTCTCCTGTAATCAAAGTCTGTTATAACGTGAAACTGTATATTTATATTCCACGCCGTCACACTGCCTCCACCATGCTGGGGTGATGCTCTATCTATCTACGATCTAATGTCATGCGCACCCTCCAAAAACCTCCACCTTTGTCTCGTCAGTCCACAGAAATCTTTTCTGGAATCTTATGGATCCTCATTATGTGTCTGTCAGCTCTGAGAGGAGCCTTGTGCTACTGACATGAATGAGTGGTTGGAGAATGTTAAGCACAGAGGAGCTGACCCTGAAAAGGTCACCAGTGCTCCAAGTTTCTCCATTTGTGGCTCTCACTGTGGTTCGCTGGACTCCCAGTTTGAATTTCTGTGGATGGCAGCATGATGAGTCGCTTTTTGAAATGGTTGAGCCTACTTTCCTTTTGTCAGACAAGAACTGACTTCTTCATGAGTCTGGGCTGAGTGCAGCTGGTAAAACTAAACTCAGCTTTCCAAAGAAATTCTGGTTGATTACAGATAATTCATGATTTGACATGTGATCGGTTAGTTTAGATAGCTTGTTTAAAAAATGACAACAATGAGATTTAAGCTGCAGCGTGTTTACTTGTTTTTGTCTTAGCTGATATAAAATTTAGTTTGATGATCTGAAAAGCCTTCAGTGAGCCAAAATTAACTTAAAAGAAAGAGAGAAAAAACTGGAAGGGATGATAGTGCATTATAAACTGCATAATGAGGTTAATACGATGGAAACCACCACTGACCTGACTGTGACTGTGATGCGACCAACTGTGAAAGCTTATTCTGCCATTAGCAATGTAGGGCCTCTCGCTAGCTCAACATAGCCTAATAATGTCACCAGCACTCGTGTGAAAACTCATCTACGACGCCGACCTCGTAACAGCCGATGTTTAAATGCTAATTTAACAACATATCCTGTGATGTTTGATGTCTCTGCTACGAAACATTCCCTCAAACACTTCTTCCCAAAACAATTTCACATGGAGCAAATCAATAGTCAAATAAATCTTTTTTCCAGACCATATAACAGCATGAAAAGCTGCAGTGACTGCCCGTCCAGGATTAGAGCACATCTTTAGTTTGAAGGTTATAGAAATGCACTCTTCGCTACCGGGTCGCCTCATAGCAGGAAGGTTCTGGGTTCGACTCCACCTCTGTGGTATTCAGGCAAATATTAGATGTCAACAATAAGTAGAGGTACTTTTTGAAGGTTTGTGCCAGAAATGTAGCCATAAAGAAAACAAAACAAAAGATATTAGTATTTGAGAGAGCAGGTTGGTGGCTCCTGGTTTTTGGCTCCTGGGGAGGGTTCAGATCTTTTATCTGGATTTCCTGAGACAGAACAGGATATTGCTGTGGTAACTCGTAAATGTATATTTTGTATTACTTCTTTCTTTATTCTCGCATTGTTTTTACCACTAAGAAATTCCTCACAGCACAAAAAAGTCATAAATTTAAAAAAAAAAAAAAATCTCCAATGGGCACAGAAGCATTATGAACCAAAACTAAGTAAAAAATGTTGCGTCTGAGGGATCAACAGCAATATTGAAAATATTTGGGAAAACTCTTCATTCCATTTTTTTTTAATTACATTTGAATGATCTAAAAGGAGTTGGTGATTTTATCTCTTCTCTTAGGAATAGTTGACAGTAAAGGACAACTTTGAGCTCTTTGGCTGTGTCACTCGTCTGTGATATTATGTGTTGCGATCAATATTGTGTGATGAGCAGCAGTAATATAGAGGCATCGAGCGTGATAGCCTTTCAGACATTGCCGTAGTTTTATGTTCATATTGTTTGCGATGAGTCATTCTGGGGCTCCGAGGCTTTATTTTCATTAGGAGCGCTTCGGAAAGACCTTTTCATTTTACTGTTGCAGACCAAACGATGGCTTGTTCCCGAGGGTAAAGCGCTGCAGTTGGATGGAATAAAAAGGTTAGATAACTACTCTGGGTCACAGAAAACCCTGTGCGGTTCAATTGACATTGATTCTACCGCTAAAGGTGCAATTAATATCAAAGGCAGTGTTTATCCCTGCAAGCTGCTTCAGGCTGCCTGCTAAAGTGGACAGATATGCTTTCATTTAGTCGCCCTACAGATTTGCAGATTCGTCCATTAATGGATGGATGACATACTTAGAGCAAGAGCTTGACTGAATGTCTTTGAGGGTGGTATTATCACCACCCACAGGATGTATTTTATGGATGATCATTTGTGCTACTTGCGTAAAAGACAATAAACATCCCAGACAGGCTCCTGCTGGGAAACTCTGGAGCTGAGTTGTAACCCGGCTAAGGACGCAGACACTTCATTATTTGTAATCAACTGTATTGATGTCAAGATTAGAAAGCACAGCTCCCGTCGGTGCTGCTGACGCAGAGAAGCAGCTTTAGTTTGACAAGAGCCACATGGATTTTCAAAGTCACTGGAGGAGAGGCTAAATATACCCCTGCTCCACTTATTAGTGGATGGACCACACATGCAAAGTTAATGCAGACGAATGAAGGAGAGGTGCAGGTCAGATCATCTGGGACACCTCTGGCTAGTTTCTGGGACAGCAAACACACACAAATGTGAATTCGCCATGTCTGCGAGAGCGTTCACATCACCTGGAACAAGACCGAGCCTCACACACCTGAATTGCAGCCCTGGGCACTCGCTTTTTATCCATCGCTCTCCAACTTTCCTGGTGGTATAAGGAAGGAGATTACTCCCCCCAGGGCGTGAAGAAGGGCCATGTACTCAAGAGGATTAGCAGAGAGCACGGAGCAATGAATGTGGAGCCCAGTCAAGCATAGGACATTAACTCACACCTCATGAACAAAATTTGACTTTCATATACTCTAAATGTATTAGTCTAAAACTCAAGGCAGCACATTTTAAACACCGCAAAAACATATCAAATATTGTGATATTAAAGCCCCTGACTGTGGAAAAATAGCCTTTATAAATAAAGCATTTGCACGTTACCTCGTCTATATGTAAATTAACGTGTTCGACTGTGTGAAAGTGATGGGCAGCCAACAGGAAGGATCTGTTGTATACTCAGAGCATGTCTTTCCATGAAACAGATAAGATCAGTGCTTTAACAGATTTTAAAATTTCTGTTATTTCTTTCTCAAAAAAGTCTTCTTGTTAAACAAGCATAGACAGACACACTAACCATTCAGGGATGATAAAACAGAAGAAAAGGATGAGATGAGAGGCATCATATGAGTAAATGGAAGCGTTCGCACCATGCCACGAATGACAGCTATTTATTCCCAGTGTGGCGAACAAATGCAAACAGCTTCTTTGACTTCTTTTTTCAGATGCTGCTTTACTATTGTAGGTTTATAATAAAAGCACCCTGCTTTATCACAGAGCACAAGCATTATTCCTAAGCACTTTGCACCGTCTTTTCAAAGCCGATTAGAGCACAGAGAAGGAGGCCAGCTTGTCTTTGCAAAGGCAGGATATTTACATTTCACTGCCATGTGCTGTGAATTTTGATTTGGCTCCAAATTTTAAACGGGGTGGATTCCTCATGGGCTCATTAGCATCCGGAAGGACTTTCTTCATCGCCTGATCAGGTTGGGCCTGGCAGGTTGCTCCGAGTCTCACGGATGATCTTAGTCCATTGCGCCAAGTTCGCAGGCACAATCCATCGCAGTGGGAGCAAAATGAAAGAAATGCGTGGGAGTCAAAAGGAAGTGTCATTCCGTGGCATACGAGCAACATTCTAATGAGATCAATGCCCTTGACAAAAGTATGCCGACCAAAGTTAAATGTCTAAATTATTCCTGCATTGCCTTCCTGAGTATCTTTGGACACAGACCAAGAACACCATTAGGACATTTTAAACAAACCCATTAAGTTTGTGTTTCTATGTCCTCAGGAAATCCAGTGGAAAATACTTAACAATTTTATGTATTTATTGGTCAGCTAAATGCACCAAAACCTTTTATTGTGGTAAAAGCGCATTTTATGTCACTCTTGTTGGATGTGTTTCAGTCAATAACGCAGAGTGGTTCAAACTTAGCTGATTTGAGCCATATTTACACCCTGATTACAATATTTTATCACTTACTTGAAACATAAAAAAACTGAAAAAATGCAGATAAGGATTCTCATGGTCTCACATTCTGGGTTTGGTTATGGCACAGAATAGTCCGGAATGTTCTGAAGCCGAGTTGTAGCATTGTGATTTGATTGATTGGTTTGATCCTACATCGACCAGGAAGAAGGAAACAGATGGACAGCTGATGACACCAGCCTACAATCTGAGCTATCACAGCCAAACAAAAGGAAGAATAAGGTTCATGGGAGAAAAGAAAAACCTAGGTTAAACACAGAAGATGCTGCTGACGTTCCTCCACAATGGATGCTGTAATCTCCTCTCAGCAGTACCCTGTTAGACTAATGCGGGAGTTCCTGCTTATGTTCTTCTGCAGCAGTTTGCTGCATCTGCACCACCAAATGTCAGGTCTATTTAATTCAATTCAGTTCAATTCATTTCAATTCATTATTAACTAGAGAAGCACCAGGAGAGCGCAGACCTCTGCCAAGCAGCTCATTTGCCCAAATAGTGTGACCTACACCTGTAGTGTAGTATACATGTACTGTGTATAGGCAGTAGTGGCTAAAGGTTACGTAAAACAGTTGGTTGCTTGATGATCAAAGACCCTTGGCCTTTGATTGTCACCTTTAAGCTTTTGAAGATCAAAGTTCAAAATCCCTCCGGAATCTGAAACATCACCAAAATTTACCGTAATCTTCCTTGGCCCGTTTTCTGAAAATGTTGATAAAAATGCCAATGCATGACCCCCTTCATGATACTTTGTAAGTGGAGCAGCTCGAGGCCAAACCCTTCTTCATCATCATCATCATCGGGCGCTTCAGCGGTCTAAAGCTGCTGTAGCGTTTAACCATCTCCCAGTTTGGAGAAAAAGGTTTTTAGTCTCTTACAAAAGCTTGAAATAACATCCGTCCCCTGAATTGAGGCTGGATGATGGTTTCATAGAGGTTGAAAACTGAGGGCTCTTGCTCTGATTCTGCACTCGTGGACTCTTGAGACCCCCCCAGAGACCCTGCGCTTTGGCAGAAAACAGAAGTGGTTGGAATGTCTGACCAAACTGGTGAAATTGCTAATCAGACATCTGCCAAACACATACATGGCATCTGGATTTGATTCTTTCTTGAACTGCAGAAGACAATAAATCCTCTTGTGGCAATGAAACAGGGTGTTTTGACCCACCGGTGGCTGTTCTACGTGGGGTCAGATATCAAGGACAGGCTATGTACCTGTTCATAATATAACAATAGAATTACTCAGGTCGATCTCATGCACCTAGAAAACATCCGAACCCTGACATGTAGTTTCTGCTGTGCAGGTAAAAACACTGATCCGCTCTGTTGAACACAAAAGGTTAAATGTGGGATCTGCTAGACACTAAACTGGCTCTGATGGAGAGATGATGGATGATGCAGCAATGAACTGTGAAATTTTCAGACTAATTTTCATTCCTGCGTGATTGAAATGCTGTGTAATTACCAGTTATACAAAGGACTGCTTGGGGAATAAGCTTCCAAATTCAGCAAGCCTTTGAGACATATTGGTACTGATTTTCTTCTTGTATGAAAGCTTGATTGTGAATGAATACTGGTGCAGATTTAAACCTCTAACCTAAAGCTAACAGCAGCACCACCCACTCTGGCAACATCTTGACATACTGCAGCAACTTGTTTTCTCACATGGCTTCCTCCAGCCTCGCCCTCTGGGTGATCGTCACACACGCTGCACAGCAGAAATTGTCTTTGCTGTTCGCGCCGATCCCTGACGTGGACACATGAGGCATCCCAGAGTGGGGTGCTAACAGTCATACGACATTTCGTCGTTGAGAGAACACATGTGTGCACCACGTGAATCATTGGTGCAACACTCAGAACATCATGTGTGATCACTCGCCAGGGCAATACAGTAAAAAAAAAAGACAAAAAAAACCCCAACCCTGACATCTCTGAATGCGCAGTGATGATATAAATACAACAAAGGCAACTTTTAGATGACCTAAAATTGAGAACCCAGAAGGTTAAATATTGTTCTTGTAGACGGAAATAATGTTTCAACATTTTCATTGTGAAGAAGAAAGAAAATGTTACAAAATAGTATTGGAAAATACCAAAAAGCTTCCACAAGCATAAGAATTGCTGATATATCCATCTATCCTAATGCAATACCATAAAGCATATAATTATCATCTTAATTACCCTTTTTGTGTAATTATAAAATAATGATGTTGACAAAAGACAGTGACTTTGTTAGGAGACACTAAAACCATATCAGATACTTTTTTTTTTTTTTTTTTTAGGCAGCAGTATTTCCTTCCATCAGCTGAAAAGGAGAAGAAATCTCAAACACACAGAGTAGACATGGAGGAAAATCTTCATGCTAACTGTAACGCCACCATCTTCTTTTTCTAAGTTTTTTAAACTATTGATACGAGTGGAAAAGCTGGCTCCAGTGGGGGGAAGCTAAAAGGTCCCCGCAGCAGACACGCATGCATCCAGAGGAGGTGCCGACAGAAAAGGGGACAAAGCCAGAAACTCTTAAAACCTCAAAGCTGACAAGTCCATTACAAGCTGAAACCACCTGCCGAGCAGCTGTCTTATGAGCCTTTTACCTATAAAAGGCATCAAAAAATAACTACATGCGCTGCAATTTCTTTCTGGCTCCAGCAATGCCTGGCCCAGTGTCAAACCAAGGTCATGTTTTCATCACATACTTCCCCTTCTCACACTACATTTTCTATAGTGGCCGTTACCTGTCAAACCAAGCACTACATGTCTACGATTCATTATTTAAGTGCAGAGGCTGCAGCCTGTCCTGCTCTACAAAAAACAACTGATGAATTCAAAGGACTTGAATGTACGCGATCTGTTCAGAAGAATAAAAAATAAGATAGGAATATGATATAACAGCAAATATTCCCCAGTATCCCTCTGCATAATTTCTGTGTAGTACTTAAATTATACTTGATATATTTATCACACAAGAGAGTGTTTTGTACTGAAAAGTCCATAGAGAACCTTTTCTTATAAAACAATGATGCATTATGCCATTTAAAGGTCATTCTGCTGTACACTCCAATCCAGAAGGGGGCAGCAATGCATCTCAAAGCTGATTGCCAATCGCCTTAAACCAACGATTTAGATTATTGCTAAAAAATAATGACTACAATTGGTACACTAAATCAACCAATGGCAACAACAAGAGGTAACAAGTAAAATGAGACTGGAAATTAAGCAGCTAGCATTGCAAAGGCTAATGTAAAATAGAAGAATACGTAGGGAAACATTGCCACTCCGGCATGCTTCCATGACAACTGTTGTTGATCATTTGTAATTTAGGCAATTTTAAAACGCACAGTATGATTTTTGTAGGGTTTTGCTGAGAGTTAATAGCTGCACAATGACCTTCAGTGCATTAATCAGACCAAGCTGACGGCAGTCTTTGGGGGGTTCCATCCTCATCTGTAGCTTCCTCTCTTTTAATTAACTATTAATTTCTCTCTCTTTTGCTGAGTTAACACTCCTGGTGAAGGACGTGAAAAATAAAGCCCACGCATTTCATGACACAGACGACAACTACTGTGAATGCAAAACAACTTCTGGGTGAAACCAGTACAATAATATGTGCTAGTACAATAAAGGATAGGATGCAGCTAGTCTGATGCTAGTTCCAGCAGTTACAGGTATAGCATCGCATTGACTGCAAAGATGAGAGAAGGTAGATTTATTTGGATTTTTAAATTAGAAATAGACTGTTTACGGAGTCTGGTTTATCCTGGAATTGAGAAAATTAAAGCTTTTAAAAACTGTGGTTAGCAGCATGCCCAGGAATGTTAAACACAGAAAGAGAATAAACGTCTACCTTGCAAGACCTTATCTTTGTAATAGCAGATTATGTTTTTAGAAACGCTAATTTGAGGCTTATCCTGCTCAGCCACACCCCAGATGATGTTTAACAGAACCAGTCCTTGTGCTCAGGTTTAAAAAAGGCACAGTGCAGGTCAGAATAATCCAGGACCATTACCCTAAATAAACAAAAGTCCATTCCTGGAAGAGTAATATGGGTGTTTGGATCATTTTTTCTATATTCAAATTCCAGGACAGACACAGATGTGCTGTCATCGAAGGGATTCCATTAAGAAAAAGCATATGACTTCCATCAGCATGCCTGCATGTGCTTTTGTGGTATGTGATATTTAGACCTACTTAAAAGGTGTCTAAAAAGAGAGACATCAAAAATAACTCATTTATAATTAATAGGAAGAACTTTTTTATGTGTTTGTGATTAACTGAGGATTTCTGTCAGAGGCAGATCAAAAGCTTGTGAATCATGAATGTAGCACACCCTACACAAGAAAAAAAGCATCAACTATTGAAGTACCCTCACATTTCTGCTCAGAGAATGTTTAGCAGAAGTGCGTCAGTGTGACACAGTCGATTCCTGGGAGACTGGTGAAAGACTATTGAACGCTATTTCCTGCTGACACTCTTGGAACTGGGTGCAACCTGCCCTATAGCCTGCAACACACAGCAAGAGAAAAGTGCAATTGTTTTCTTCTGCCAATCGAACAGAGTATAATAAAGGCCATATGCCGGAGGTGGTAAATCCACCAGAACAATCTCAAGGGCTCCTGCGATCAGTGGGTGTAAAGAGAGTCAACAGTGTGGCGAGAGGAGAGCAACAGCCGTGATACACTCGCCTTTCTTAAGGGCTTTCACGTGATGCTAGTTTAGTAACAGTCAATCCAGCGACAGCACACGAAACTTGAAAGCAGGAATGGAGCCGCTGAGTGTGTGGCGTGAAGACCTGTTTAACCATTCAAAGGCAGAGATGGCCCCAGGCGCTGAGATGTTTGAAGGAACTTAAACGCGAGCTCCTCCACTCTCTCCATCATATCCCGCCACGTTTATTTAAGCACTGTGGAGGCGTGGAAGCGCTGTGTCGACGGCTCCTCGTCATCATCGTTTTAAGGATACTCCACTGGATGTTTGAGTTTAAACGGGAGGAGCGATTCATGAGCCGTTCCACGTGGGGCAGAATGTTTCCGGCCCATTCCTGATGGGTTAACAGGCTTAATTAAGTATGTGAACACCATTCAGTTTTCTCCCAAACTGGCAGGTCCAGTTTGTGTATACGACCAACCTAAATTGGGCCACTCAGTTGAAATCAAGTTATCGCGTAGCAGAGCCCTTGCGGATGCCGAGCACGCCACCAATGACTCGTGAAATATGTTACTGCGATCACAGGTTACATCCACCCCATCAATCCTCAGGATTAATTTGGCCTGGGAGATGAGTTATTCAATAATTCATTGTGTAATATTTGCCTGCAAATTAATCCTTATTTAATGTGACAAGTCAAATTAAATGATTGCTTACCAGGTAATTTGGACGTAATTATTCTTCTTTCAAGCTATGGTCTGTTGTGTCTTTCGCGGTCTACGGGTTGTTTTGTTTATGCCAGCTGTTGCTGTGAATTATATGCATTTCTTGAGTCATTATAGATATTGAACTGAAATAGAAAAATAAGGATTTTTATTTTGTGTATAATGACTTTGTTGTATTTCTAACTTGGGATTCTTTCCACGTCTCCAACCAAAATCTATTATTACCGCTCCCTGACAAAAAAAGGACCTTTGCTATCAATCTTTTTCACCCTAAGAGGTGTAAAACAATTAAGCTTACTCAGCGGCCACCTCCAGTGACCCCCATTTAGCCCTAATGTCTGTAATGAACCTACTGTAGAAAGTGTGATCCTAACAGCATAATTTATTTGCCTTTGAGAGCATATGTGAGCGAAAAAAAATATGAAGAGAAAATACCTGCATCAGCTTTTCCCACACAGAGATAATGGATCCAGTATATCAATAATACTCTGTATAGGAATCAAAGAGCAGTATATCTACTGAAAGTGAGCTTATAAATAACCCTTTCAGAATACACATCATATCTTTTGATTGTTAGAAATGTGTTATTTTCTACTGAAGAAGCAGTTGTGCTTGTAATTTCAATTCAACCTGAAGGTCGAGTTGATTAAGAATGAAGTTGGACAGGAATGAATTCATGTGCTGCTGTTAACTGTGAACTCTAATTATGGCAGTCTGGAGAACACTTCAACGAAGTGACCTCACAGGCTTTTTTTTTTTTTTTTTTGTCACTGCTTTTTTCCCATACAGACAGTGAGTTATTGCACCGTGTCAAAATAATTACTGTTGAACATTAACACCTTTTGACATTTTAAAAGTGCAACTTGTACTGGGCTAAACTCTGCACCAGAACAGTTGTTTTTTCAAATTAAATGCTAAGAGCAATCACTGTGTGCATTCATCATCCGGTCATCTGAAGTTTGTCGTTTTATTATTTTTTGTTAAACTTACCCTAGAGGTTTCGCTGTTCCACTCCTCCCTATTTTCATCATCCCACGAGTTAGACCTATGCACAGTTGCCGCCCACCCCCCTCGATGGCGTCTGTCAGTTGCCAGCGTACAACATGGTGCACCGTGGTGGTCCACACTCAGGACAGTCAATCACTTTTCCCTGTGCTTCTCAGGAGAGAAGGAATGAAAAAGAAACAAAGCTGAAGCTTTCCCTCAGTGCCACATGCTGTGCTAGATGGTGGCGTTAGCATTGCTATTGCTGCAACATGCTAAAAAGGCTGAATATTGATAAGGTCTGGATTATGTTGTTGACAGCTCTTTACAGCAAATCCAGACAATGAGTCCTCATGTTAACGCCCCTTTCCTCACATACAGCTGGCCATTTGGCATCCATGGCTGCTGAGTCAAGTGTTCCATTTAGTAATCAACCGGCTCACCCTCATCCAAGGTCTAAAAGATGAAGAACGATGGCTGCAGTCGGGTTTTTTGGATGCATGTTTTGTGTCTGACCCTCTACACAGATATCCGCCCCAGCATTTGTGCTTTTGAATTTATGTCGCCCTTCATCATCTCTTCAACTCCTCTGCAGCGGATTTTAAATTGCCTCCGCATTAAATGTTTCCATGAATTTCCTGCATCTTGTTGTGCAACAGCAGGGCCAAACATTGAGCTTGACAAGAAAACCGGCTGAATGTGAGATAATAATGCCACAGAATAATAGTCCCGTCTATTTTTATTTATTTATTTTTTTTGTCGGTTTTTCTGTACCATTTCAAATGCTTCATTTAGATTTCGAAACAGCTGTTTTTCTACTTTTATTACTGGGCTCAGTGTTGATGAGCTTGAGTGTTCTACCTTGGATGTAGCATCAAGTGGTCGTGGGGTGTGTTTAAAGTCAAATTTTCTTTGACGGCATTAAAAGTGGATCCTGCAATAGATGCTTCCTTTGCAAAGGATGATCTCAAGGGTTAATTAACCATGGCTATTTTCGAGACGTAACACACAACAAACCAGTGACTGTGCGCTCCTCCGTTCCCTTAAAGGCACTCGTGGACAACTGATTAATCCTCATTCAGAAAAACATTTGCCTTTTAATAACTTCAATGCTTCCCCATGTTTCCAGATTAATGAGTCCTCGTCCTGAACACGGCAAACATGTATGTATCACATTTACAGCACACCTAAATGCCCATCTGTCGATTACATGGGTCCTCTTTGACATCGCAGCAACATCGAAACCATCCCCCGAAACACAGATTACCATATTTACACTGTCAAATACACAAACGTCTGTTTAACATGATAAAAACATGGACTAGACATCGGATATTTGTAATTTCTCTTCAAAGTCATCCATGTAAGTCAATGTTGACCAGTAGAACTTTATTATTAACGCTAAGCAAACGTTCTAATGATTATAAAGAGGTAAGTTAGATCACGTGCAGCTTGTGTCTCCTACGGCACATGTTGAGACTGCACCGTTCCCCCTCATCCCTCTTGTGCTTTCCAGCCCTCACGACATTCACTCGAGCTGGTGCTTCTGTCGAGCGCGATACAGGGAAAGCAGAGAACAGCTGAGTTAATCTGTTTTCTGCATCAGTGATTTGCAACAAGTCCACTGGCTTTTTCATTAAGAGCCTGGAAAACTTTGATGGTGAGCAGAGCAGGGAGCAGAGCTGCCAGTCCGACCAGCACACAGAGCAACACACGCACAGACAGAAATGACCGGGCTTCTCAAAGCTTTCCTATAGATTCGCATGACCGGCCAGCACCGATATCACGTGCACACATTCTGGCATGCTAGCAAATCAGAGTGAAATGCTAGGTCTTCCAGAGTGGTGGTATAATTTTAGAAGTTTGGCATAAGTAGGATTATCCTGAGGCAAGTATTTGACAATCTGTTTGTGTTTTCTTTTTTATTATTATTATTATTTTCTTAGTTATAAACCTATTGTTTACAACTTCTGTGTTACCAAGTAGAGGAATGAATGTGAGGGATCAGCCTCCTCGGCCATGGGGTGTCATCGGCTCCTCTTTCCATCTGTCTGCCCACTCTTCCGGGGGCTAATTAGCCTAATCCCTTGAATCCTGCACGTAGACTGGTGGCACACTCCTCGTCCCAGGACACTAACGTTTTGCCTCCCAGTTAAGAAGAAGAAATTAATTACTGCCTGCCCTGCTGCCAGAGGGAGGAGGAAGAGGAGCGGCAGCTGCAGGAAGGCCCTACCCTGGCAGGTGTGGGAGGGGGCTAGGGATTTCTGGCCAAAACAGCAGTTTGGTTGTTTGACCAGTTTATGCATGAATGGCCTGATAATTTAGTGATATTGTGATTCTACATCCGTCTGCAGAGTCAACGCTACACACACAAACTGTCTTTAACATAACTCCTGTGCTGCAAAGGTAAACGTCTTGTCTGTAAGACCTAATAGCATCTTGTGGTGAGAATACGGAATGCAAGAACTGATGATTCTGTCTTCTTTTTTAAGAATGCTGGAGGAAAAAATAACTCTTTCTATCAGAGGACTGACTCAAATCCACTTAAAAACTGTTCTTTAAAACTGCAAAAGTGTTTTTTAATATGGAAGCCGGAAGACTTTGTGGACTGCCTTGCCTATTACCAAATGACTTTGTGAACCTGGGTGTTTCAGAATGTATTTGAGTTGACACAATATAGAGGATCTGAAGAAAACCCACATGCCACATGTACATCTTAAATCTTATATTATTGTATTAAAATTTTTAACTTCCACCATTCCATCCACCATTTATCCTTATTTAATATTTGGTGCTCTTAGAATTAGAATTATTGATAAGATCTACCTGAATTTGTGGAGATGTTTTATTTCTTTACTGTCTAAAAGACCCATAATTTCAATCAAAGATCCTTAAATGACAGACAGATGATGTTACTCCTCTATGACCACGCTCACAGAATTGAGTCTGTTATGGCAGATTATTAGATCTGTACTCACCACCTTTTTGTGGTTTCATTATTATGTTAATAGGAATACACTGGGTGGGTCCTAACTGCTAAATATTGGGCCAATAAAAGACACCTGCTGTGTTATTATTGCATGAACACAAACACTGAGATAGAGCAGAGTTTATGTGCCTGATGTGTTTTTTCTGCTTCATGAATATGGCCATGTCATATCTTAAGGGATTTAATTGGGGGTGAGAGCATCATGAAGCCTGCATTGTAATGACATATAGGATGTTATAGTCTTGTGTTTGAAGAAGGATAAATGGGGGAGTAATCAAGTACTCTAAACAGTGAACTTGTATTCAGCACCGAGATAAAAGAAAGCGGCTTCTTTTCACCAAATGTCATCCATTATGGACAGTCGAGGGCCATTTCCAAAATATTTTTTATTTTGTCAGCGAAACATAAAAGCTAATGCATGCCATGTGTTTTCGCCATTTCCTTAACACAGTCGAGTGGATAAAAAAATAAACAAATAAATAACCTGTTAAATTTATGAAAGCTTGTGTTCTAATCCAAAACACTCACATGGCCAAATCACACACTCAGTCATGCTTCTGCTTTGCCAAGGGAAAGAGGCTGAAAAATACCACAATTAAAATCGCATTTATAGTTTGAATCTATGCTTTTTTGGCATCCGCAGAGTCACACGTTCTATTTGTCTCAGAGGGACTTGCTCTCATTAACACAACTACTGATCTTGAAAATGAATTGCCTGAAACAAGGCCAGCCTGGCTCGCTTTTAGGTAAACACCGTACGTATACTTCTGCGCCGCCAGTGCTAGCATTCGATGGAACATCACCCTCGGCAATAAAGTACTTAAAACGACATCATCTGAGGAGAGTTTGGGCATGATTCATCACAGGCATCAGTCCAACACCTGTGGCCAAATACTTGAAAATAGTAAAACTTAATAATACATTCAACTGAATTTGTAGCAGAGATTTTAGGAGAAATTCCAATTCAAAGAAGTACTAATGTCTTGAAATATTGTCGTCAAAATTGTTGTTATTGAGTCTTTTGAGAGTAAGTGTCTATACAGTAGATGGACTGGATGTGATGCCAGAGGGATGGGATGCTGCTTCACTGGCAAACAGAGTGAAAGTCAAGTCAATCAATAGATACACAAAAACCTCAATGGATGACAGAGTTGAGCTACCAGCCACCGTGCAAGTGTCACAGAAATAGGAGAATTCCAATATTATCTCTCTTAGCCGGTAAAATGCAACAAAAATAATATATTCACTTTAACAGCAGGGCAATAAATTTACAAATTCATGCTGACGATGGTTGTGTTCAGATTTACAAGACCTCGGTAAAACTGTCGTGAGGTACATTTCATTTGATGCAATATGTTCCAGACCTGTCAGGCAGACAGGTAATGGGGGTCATCAGCGAGCAGGTTGCTATGGAGGTAATCAAATACCTAGTAGTGCTGAAAGTGTTTGCAGTGTCAGGGTATCGTGCTCTTCCCTGACCACAAGATGTTCTCTTTCTAAAGTAAAAATGGAGCAGGGAACATTTCCCTCTCTTCATTTGCTCACTGAGTGGATTTAATCCATTTGTGCAGATGTCTTTTTTTCTTGTTTTCAGGTCACTTTGAAAGTAACCATGAATGTTTTTTGGACCTTGCTTTTATAGTTCAGTTTAGCGATGAGGTCGTTAACAGAGTGGCAAAGATTATTAAAAGAAAAATCACCACAGATTGTCAGTAATTGAATAAAATGCCCCAAGTGACCCACCAATGTGGCTGATAGACAGTAATAATAATAACGCTCTGACCTTGTCAGCTATTGTCATAAAAGCAATAACTAAGGATCTAACTTGAGTGACTAATTGCCCATTTTAATTTGAAAAGTAATTTGTCGCAATACTTGTGTGACATGCAATACATTTGTTATGAGTAAAGTATCATACTTAAAAAACATTCACGGTTTCCTGTAGTTATAACAGTTTGTTGCTCACAGGACAGAGTTTATGGCTAGCATCACTGAACACCCAACACTGGGGGTTGTGGTACAATTTACATTAGCAGCGTGGCACAAGGTCTGTCTGTTGTGAAAAATGTTTGGGTTCTCTAAAGCAAAGACAAGAACGTAGCAGTGAGGTGTAATCTATGAGAACTGAACCAGTTCTGATCTTCTCAGGTTAGCTCAAACTCAACGTCTTATCATCAGGAAAACTTTACTCATTTATCTGCTCTGACCAACAGCAGGGAAACATTTTCCTTTAATGATATAGTTCAGAAGATTCGCTTTATATTTAGATGGAAACCAGGACTATGAGAGTTCAAACATTCTCTAAAGGATCCATGGTCAAAACCGCAGAACAGAATTTTAGAAATGATGCATATTAATTAAAAAACTCAAATACTGCCTTGACATCAGTATTCAGACTTGTATTATTACACATGAGCTTTTGCTCTGGTGGTTTACCATTTCCCTTAATCACCTTTGAGATCTTTCGACACCTTGGTTAGAGCCGCAAGTGCTCAACTCAACTGTGAGGACAAGATCTGGAAAGACACAAACCTGCCTAGTAAAACCAAACCATTAGGTGACATGAACTCTGCATCAAGGCACAGATTAGGAAAAGATGTTTGTGCTCCACTGAAGGTTCCCAGGAGCACAGTGGCCCTCATCATTCTGAAGTCTGGGACAACCAGGACCTTTGCCAGTCTTGGGCGTTCAACCAAACTAAGTAATCTGGGGAAAAGGTTCTAAGTAAGAGACGTGGTCAAGAACCCAATGTGGATGAGTTCCAGAGATCCTGTGTACAGATGGGAGAATGTTCCAGAAGGTCAACCATCAATGCACCACTCCACTAATCTGAGCTGTATGGGGGAGCGGACAGACATCTGTCCTCAGTGGATGAGAGATAACCGTCTCACTTCTACTGATAACCCAAATAGAGTTTTAAAAAAGAATCTAAAGGACTCCCAGACTGTGAGAAACAAGATTGTTTGGTCTGATGGAGCCAAGATTGTACTTTTTTGGCCTTCATTTTAAGCATTCCTCCAGTGACGCATGGCGGTGGCAGCATTATGCTGTGGGGGTGTTTTTCAGCAGCTGGGACGAGGAGACTGGTCTGGGCTAAATGAAGCAGAATATAGTTCCTGAAACCCTGATCCAGAGAGTTCAAGACGTCAGATGGGGCTGAAAGTTCACCTTCAAACACAGTCCAGATGACACACGAGTGTCCTGGAGGCATCTGTGAATGTTCTTGAGGGGACCAGCCAGAGGCCTGACTGGAACCCAAACATCTCTGGATAGACAGAGCTATCAGCAAAGCACGGGTGAGTAGCAATGCCTAAGCTGTGTCAGGGCACAGGTTAATGGCTGAGGGTGCACATCTATGCTTTGTTTACTGTGCAGCAGGTAATATTTCCCAGTACAAGACCTTACTGACAGAAGGAAGTAATTAGAGTAATCACCTGTCTTCCTGCAGCACATGGCCTCCTGCTGCTGCTGCAAAGCCAAGCAACTCCATTTCTTCCTGAAATAGTGCTAGCTAAGTTGATTACAACAGCTAATGACCTTGATAGTGTGATAAGTGTGCCGGCATGCATTCAGGGCTTTTAGCATACTGCACTTGACTTCGAGAGATGTGATCCCACCTTCACATATCCTCATTAGGAACTCTTTGCTGATCATTACCACTTTAAGTGCCTTTAATTGATAGTCATCTCTCACAGATGACTTTTCCATTATTTGCTGACGAGCTCCTGCTCCTATTGTCCTTCCCATTCTCTGCCCTCCCACACTGACTCAACTGCACAGCTGAGTAGTTTGTGGCCTCCTAAAACAACACATTTGCTGCTGTATATTACAATACTGGTTTGGCTCAAACGCAGTTATTTTGTTTTGCTTTCAAATAATTGTCCTAATCATAGACTTGGATGTTTTTGATTTGGGATGTTGGATTTATATCATCAGAGGTGGCTATTGCTGTCCCAACATGCCTTCCATCTCTCCTCAGCGTTAACCTCAGTATGGCCGCAACCACCAATTTATCATCAGCCACATCATCTGTTGCAGTACTTTTCATCCATCTTTCTCTATATCTTTGCCTCTTTGCCATGTAATCTGTGTACCTCAGTAAGATCAATGCTTTGCTCCCTTTCACAAATTACCACAGTGGCATGCAATTCCCACATCTCAGTCTATAGATATCATATTAATGTCAGCAATAATAGGGAAACAAAGTGTATCATATAAACTGAGTCAAGACACTGACGTCTCCATTAGGAAACCAAGCAGGATATCCCTTTTACTAAAGTGAAGAGAAAACCTTAAAGCATCAAATTTGTTAAAGTTATCATTCTGTTTTTCATGGCCAAAACAAAAGAGTGAATATCAGTGTCATTTCTATCTTCCCCGAAATACCTTGATTTTTATGGAATTTCTTGTATTTTTTAATTATTGATGTATATCAGCTTATTGGGTGAAGAGAGATACAGGAATAGATAGAACATCTGACCTCCAGGCAGTCAAGCTAATGCTATCCTAATGTCTACTATTACAGCTGATTAGCCAGGAGGGTATTCTTTGTGTTCAGCACCTTCCTGCTGGTGGATTTCAGATGGCCATGGTATAATGATGCATGCCTTTCTTCCTGCCTCATAAAAGATACAAGAAGTAGTCCTGCTGAGAGTCATTAGGAGGGCCATTTACACTCTGCTTCTCTTATTCACACACTTTCCTTGGTCTTTGAAGAGAGCCACAAGGATACACATGCATCCAAAAAAAATGAAACATGACTTAGGCTGTAAGTACGTCTTGTGAAAAACTAGTGCTGCACAGGTCTGCATCAGCTACCATTACTGCAAATTAGGCCTTTAAGGTAACACAATGAAGTAGAAAAGCACTCAAAAAGCGCAGACCTCCAACGAGCACTTCATTTCCTCACATAATGTGGCGTACACATATAGAATAGTATATATACTGTACATCCAATATTATTTCCTGAGAACTTCAACACTAATATTCTTCCATGTCTTCTGCAAGTCTTTCATCTGAACAGACAACCGAGCTGCCCAGTTTATCTTCCAGCTCGTCCTAAATTTGCGAGGAGGTTGAGGTCCAGATTTTGCAGTGACGAGTCCATCATAGTCAGTGTTCCAGCAGATTCCTTCTGTTAGAGTTAATTATAGCAATACTTAGAACAATGCTTATTTTAAAGGCCTGATCAAAAAACGACTAAAACCTCTAAGCGGTCAGTCAGGCAGACATGCAGACAGACTGACAGAGACAGAGAGAAGGGGGGGATTGGTAAAGTATCCTTGCCCGAGTTTCACATCACATCAACACACTCTATGATCAATGCTGATCATGAACTTGCTCAGAAATGTACGGACTCCCTTTTTCAATTAAACACTGTCAGAGAGCATGACAACCATGAGCTGATGTGGATGGGAATGGCATGCAAAACCCTTTGATAATTAAGAGGAAGCCGGAGTGAAGAACAGCCTCGCTTTGAGCTCATGTTTGAATAAACTCTGTCCTGATTACATTTGGAGATACAATGACATTATTCTGGCAGTGGCTTAATTGAAATGCGTTCCCCAAATTGTGTATGTTCAGTGAAGACAGGCTGAAACTGTGGCTTCGGTTATGCTTTAATGACTCGTGTGCTGAAGAAATCATGTTTACACACGGCATTACACGCAGACTGCAACAGCACCAAAGAGGGTTGAAAGCAAATAGGTCGTAAAAAAGTTTGGCCTGCTAGGGTTAACCCTGATTTAACAACCAGCAGCTCCAATAGTGACCTTATGATCCAGGCTCAATGCAGGAAAAAAGAAGTTTCCACGTTTCTCTACTTTGAAATGTGCATTCTTGGCACGTAGTAGCCTCTGGACATTTGAAATCACAATGCCATCAACCGCTCCAATTGATTCCTGCATCTATAGGTCCAGAGGGTTTATAAAATTAAAACGTTGTCTGGAAACGCTCGGCAGGTCAATTTTTCTCTGTGCATCCACACTGACCTTTTGCATTGAGTGAAGCGATGCTGTGCACACACGATCACCACCAGGCAGCGCTTTGCTGCTCGACGGACCTGTGGTTTAACGCCTGGATATGAGGTCAGCCAAGAGGGGCAACCAGTCGCTCACTGAAGCAGCCTGGAGGAATCTCGTTTGTGGAAATAAACACATGCGTCTTTATGCAAAACACTTACATTGACTGCTCCTTCTTTTTTTTTTAATGAGAGACAATACAAGAAGCAAAGAAGTTTACTTTAGATCTCAAGCATAGCGACCACCATAAAAGACAGTGATATGTCTAATTTTATTTCAAATTGCATCAGAAATATTTCATGAAGAAGAAACTGAGAACACGTTTTTATCCTTTCTGATCTTGTAAAAATGTGCACATTCGCAACCGTTTCACTTATATTTTAGTGCAGAATGTTTGGGCAGGTGCTCCCGTTAACTGATCAGAGCACACACCACTGACAGACTCTGTGCTCTCCTTTCTTTAGTGAGGATATGGATTTGCATTTCCTCTCAGCCAGAAACACGGTCAGAGGCACAGCCACAGCTTATCAACAAAATGACAGGTTTTACTTTGAAGCAGGGTAGAGTATCTGTCTCCAGCGGTGACACATTACCAGGAAGGAATGCAGCTTTTCAATATCATTCATCCTGGGACGACTTGAAAGATGAATAGAGGAAAAGTGGAGGTCTGCTTCATCAATGGCGGATAAAATCTTCCAGACTTTCTTTGCTTCCTGAATGTGCTGCAAACTAAAAGGAGCAGACAGCCAGTTTCCAAGATTCACTTCGCCACTTTATCCTCAGATCTTATGGTAAATATAAGATTTTCATCACATGCTCACTAATGTGCGTTAACCATCGAGCAGCATCATGGCAGAAATAACGATTTTGCATCTGCTCGCCTGAGGCCAAAACCAATGCATTTAGGAAATAAATTATATAATGTAAATACATCTGTAGGATGCCTTTATGTGGTTGCATGTTCTTCCCATGCCTGAATGCCTCTGTTTTCGTACATTGATTAGACTCTAAACTTTGTGTTGTGTGTGTGTGTGTGTGTGTGTGTGTGTGTGTGTGTGTGTGTGTGTGTGTGTGTGTCCGTCCTCCGAGGGAGTGTTCAGGGTGTATTCTTGCCTCTCACCTGGCGACTAAGGGGAGAGGTTAGCATCCCCACACCCCTGATTAGCAATAAAGCTGAATAAGGCATACACACTTATAATGTTGAATGTTCACACGCAACCAACATCATCCAACACAGACCAGAGGTGGAACTGTCTTGCCCGAGTGAGAGACTTAGTCCAAGTCAGGCCATCATTAGCTGAGACTGGTTCCGAAAGCCTGACTCATGAGTTATCTGGGTGGAATCACTAAACTGGCTGACTGGGTGTGTCCCTGGGCAGATTTTGAAAGTCACATGATATGACAAAATGACTAGCTGATGATAGGATTGTGCAAATTTCCATACTCAGAATCCGTGACGGTCTTCCTCAGTTTGCTGCTGGGACAACTCGTATGACTCAATGTGTAATTTTTATCCTGGTTACAGAATTTCCTCAATGTGTGTGTTCATATGTCTTCCAGAAAGCTTCTCCTCTGTACCAGAAATGCCTGAAAGAATTTGGATTATTTAATTCACTGACCTTCAGCACGTCTGTGCCTGAGCTAAATATGCCTGTGTTCAGATTTAAAACCACTGTTAGAGACTCCTGAAGAGCATACAAAGTAAGAAAAGAAAAGGGGAAAAAAGGCCTGTGTCACCAGAGCCTTGGATGTGCAAAAATAACAAGACCAGATAAAGATGCATTAACAAATATGCTGGTGCAACATTTTACATTTGAACACAAAACAGCCCTTTTGGAGAGTAATAAATAAGCCCATGGCTGCAGTCTCTCACTTCATCAGTAGAAAATGAAGATACAAGCTAGCATGTAAAATCAAACGCAGGCGTCACAAAGAGTGATTGAACCATCATAACAAACAATGATGGTTTTAGGCGTTTGAAGCTCTGTGAACGGGAACAGAAAGACTGGCTTTGGCCAGGCACACATTCACAACCACGCCAGGGCCCAGGTTGAGGAGAAGATGACACAAACTGACTGAGCGGCTTTTTTTATACATATAATTTCATAACTCTAGCTGCCAAATTACCGATGTTATTTCAAGTGTCTGACTGAGTGAAAAGCAGCTGCTGAGCTGAGATTTGAAGTCCGCCATGCTCAGCGTTTACTAATTACATCTCCTATGGTACCTTTTGTGTTCTTTGAACACAGCTCCATTTACATTTCATTTACTGATGACACATTAGTGTGGAAAATTAAATCAAATTACACTACAATGCCGCTGGTAGAGTTCAAGAATGCTGTTGAGAGTGGCTGCAATGAGATCCAGCAAAATTGGACTGGTGTCAGTTTCTAGGAGGAGCTTTTCAGGCAAAGTCAACATTTAGGATGAGGAAAATGCATAACAGAACAGGTATTTGGTCATTAATCATCTCAATAAGGACTCACCAGTTGCCAAGACATCAAGTTGTGGATGCTGTTCAAGAACGAGACAATCCCGCAGTGTGCAGCGAGGTCATCACCGATGTTAATAAATAAGTTACATCAGGAGCTCACAGCTTATGCATACGTATTTTCCAGTGGTTAATTAAATGGTGGAATCTGCTGTGCATGCAATGGATTTATACTTGTGGGTAAATATGCTTATTGTTGTCAATCTGTGCAATATTACTGCATATCAGAAGTAATATTAAGGTCAAATTGGATTTGACCTCATCTGTGCTGGTGGGGACTAAAGCGACTTTGACCTATTTTAATGGGTTCTTACCAAACACTGTCATGTTGTGTCGAAAAGACTGGAAGCATGAGAAGAAATCTCAGCTTTAACAATTGTGTGTCTAATCAGAAACTGAAGTACTGATGATGAGTTCCACATTTAAGAGCTGTTCCATTAGAAGCTCCTAGACGCATTTAACTTCCAATCATGCCCACTAGTTTAACGATTATAACAGTGGTTATATCAATTCTTTTCAAACGCTCTCACTGGGGAAGACGTTGGACAGGGTCCATTTGCAGCTGTCGGCACTGACACAGTCCTCACTCTGAAAGAGAAACTGTATCTTTAACAATCCCTAAAAGTGGATCTGAAATTCAACAGCCTCCTCTCCGTTCAGCCTTGCACTCCTACATTTCACGATACATCAGCTGGCATTTCTAATTTCTCACAGCGATGACATGTTTTTATGGTTGTTAAACACCAGCCAGTGAAAGAACATCAGCTCTTCACCTGTGAGCAATTTGAATCTAGATGGACAAGATGGACGACATGTCCCTGTTGGCCAAATGTGGTTGTTCTGAAAGCTAACAAAAAAAAAAAAAAAGTCAAGCAGGCTTTGAATTCTCTGACGTGAAGATAAGAAAACCACATGCTAAAACAGAATGGGAGACAATTATGAAGCACTGTGCAATCAAGGGGGTCCCTGTAACGCTGAGTGGAGTCTGATGAGCCGCTATGTCACTCCGGAGCTCCGGGGCTGCACAGCTAATCAACCACCAAGGAGGGGCACGCCGAGAATGCTCACTCAAGTCCTTCATCACCACGCTGGGAGGAATGCAATCACCAGGCCATATCAGCGTGCTGTTATTTCCACCTCCCCAGCACCCCCAATGTTGACTCTTAAATCAGCATGCACGGCTGCCTGGGAAGAACTGCATGGAGCCAGAGGTGGCTCGTGGGTGCAATCAGAAACTTTCACACGTGCACTGTAACTCCAAATTTATAGGACTTTATCAAGATAAGCTGCAGCAGAGCAGCAAATGGACTTGACGGGATCGTAAATGGGAGACTAGCAGAAGTCTGGCTTTTTGATCTGAATTCCCATAAGCACGGCGGCACGGCATGAGGCCTCCTCTGCCCTCTGTTTTAAGTAGGAGAGTGGTTTCAGAGGCTGCTAACGCTAACGGGCTCCGCTTGGAATCTCAAGGCCATCATCCAGGAGAGAATATCCATGACAAACTTTTGTCGTCTGTCTGAACTTCAGCCAGCCAGACTAGCAATCCATTTCACAGCCCCTGCTGACTGTCCACTGGACTTCTGAAGGACGCGGCAGCGGTGTGAGAGAGCGCGAATTCCTCGTGAACAGAACACAACACCGTGTGTGGTTAACGCTCTGCTTTTGCTCTACGCCGCGAACAAGGGACGCCCACATCAAAAGAGCGCCTCAGATAATTAAAATACTCTCTACTGAGAAAGTTCCATTTTGTCTTTGTCTGCATCAAACTGACTTTCTCTTGCTTCTCTCTGCAAGTAAACAATTCATTCATTTACATGATGGTTCCTTTTGGCAAGCTGTCATTAAATAGGAAAGGGCAGTTGTTTTCTTAAGTGATAATCTGGTTGGTAAACTGTCAGTGCGAATCGCAATTTATTAAATGTAGTATCATTTTGTCAAACTAAAAAGGAATATGTAATGATGTTTTTGGAATTCCAACTGTCCTGAAGGTGGTAAAGGTGGTTGTAGCGCCTGTCAAGATTTACTGTTAAAGCCAATTTCTGTAAAACCACACTTATATATGGGAAATCCAACTGTGAAAGGGAACCAATGGGCAGAGACCATTAACTGTACATCAATTCTTTGAGGCCTGATGCCAATTATTTAAAAGGTGGTTTGACAGTCAAAAATGTATCAAAGTCGCAATTCATGAATCGAAAGGTTCCAGCGAGTGAATAGAAAATACGGTCATGAAAGACATACTGCAGAAATGGAAGTGGATGCGTGTCAATTCCTTCCTTGCTTTCATATGGTTTGTGACAGTGACCTTTATACTGGCATCGCACTCTGTTGTTTGCAAGTTGTGTTTCTGCAGCCATAATTGCATTTAACAGGAGTCAAGACAGAAACTGAACTTTTGCAGATCCCCAGACAACCTTTCCCTCCTAAATCACTGCATGTTCTACAACGAAAGGTCTTATACATCATGATCTACATGATGCACAATGTAAATGTACATGATAGATGCAAAAATACTTCAGGTCATTGCAGTATTTATGTCTAAAATGGCAGACATGCTTTGTTTCTTTTAACACTCTTTCAAATTAGCACATAATTGTGGCAGCATTTCTTTCAGGCAGTTCCAATAATAGCCTCTCAGGGACTGCAGATCAGAGTGATACATGCAATTTCATGCTATTGTTTTGCTTTTGGTTAAAACTAATTAGCAGTGATGCTTAGATTCTGAAGTGGCAAAATTTGGAGACCAGCCTAAATAAAAGCCACAGCTTTAGGGGTCGAAAAACATACTCAGCTTATTAGGATACGTGATCAATAACTAATTTCATGGTATCTAGTTTTAATGTCATTTTGCTTTAAGTTATCATTGCAGCATTAATTGCATATAATCACACATTAATTTAGCTCTCTCCTTCTCTCTCTCTCTCTCTCTCTCTCTGTCTCTCTCTCTCTTGCTCGCTCCCTCTCTCTCACTTTCTCTCTCTTTAAAAGTCGAGGGCAGACCCGAACATAACCAGTATATCTGAGTCATTACAGCAGCAGTGTGCCATAGACATGTGTATATTCATTTGTGTTACACTGTAGCAAACACACACACGTTGATGATGCTTTGTGTTGTGCGGCACAATGATACACAACCCAACACAACCATGATAAAGTTGTAAAACTGGGCAGGCTAACCATGTTTTGAAAGGCTTAGCATTGTTCAGCCCAAAAGAACCTAGAAGTGGAAGCTATTATTTATGTTTAAAGAATTGGAAGTCAAGTTTCTTTTAAAAACTCCTTTAGACAGAGTTGAGTTTCAAAGAAAAAGGACACTGTTATGTATGCGATGAAGAAGCTAGGAGTCACTCACCTACTGCGTGTTTCCATCTAAAATTCATGCAAGCATTAGCTCTAGTAAAGACCTCCTGCTCTGTCAGTGATGATATCTGCCGTGTTTCATACATCTACTGTTGGTCACATGCAGACAAGCTGCCTGGAGATGAGCCACCGGGGAGCTGTTTGCGGATAACCGCGGTGCTCTCCGCGGGAGCACCCGGACGGTAGATCATCAGCCAGTAAAGCATTCGCTGAGACAGGAGAGACGGTCCCATATTGTCTGGCCTGCACACAGACTGAGTGCTGAGTGGAATCTTCTGGGTATTGGCTGTGTTAACTAAATTGACATTGGCTTTCAACCTCCTGGCTATCCATCAGTGGAGGGATGAGCACAGGCTTCCGAGGTAAGTCCTGAGTCTTGCGCTCTCCCTGCCGTCACATTTGTTCGGCTGAGGAAGGAGTGGGGGTGTTGAAAGGAAATACCTCCAGTCCCAGTTGCACTCGTTCATATTTTTGGAGATCATTTGCAGTCGTTTTGGCCTGAAGAGGTTTGTCTTATCAGTTTCTCCTCTCCGAGGGGAAATCGGGGGCGAGTCTCCTCTCTCACAGTTGATTAGCAACTCCTGCTCTACCCTAATGCTCCAGGGATTCTATGCCATCTTCCCTTATACACCCCCTTGTCATGCAAATACTCACACTCCCTCTCTACCCTAAACACGCTCTCGCATCTGCCTACAGTCATGGAATAGCAATTTAAGGGAATCACACAACCGAGACCTGACATTTATAACAATGGGAGCTTGATTAATAGGGCAGAATGAACCAGTGTCGGCCTCCGTTCGCTGTCTTCAGCCAAAGTTAAATAGGTTTTAAACCTTAGCTGATACCTCTGCCGACAACTGCCAACAATGACAAGAAAAGCTTGCACGGCTGGACCGTGCGTGTTGGCGTGTGCGTGTGACAATATGTGCCCGTGGTGCTGGAGGTGACCGAGTTTTTTTGTCCGTGGAGGGACGAGGTAAAAGCAACACTAATGCTGCTCCAGTGAACGGCAGGAGGTTGAAAGGCAGTGAAATAAAGCTGAGTTTTATCTAGCTCGGGGCGACACATAAAAGGTGGCGGCGGTACCACGTAGCAGGGTTTTAAAATTGGGATCAAAAGGTTTGAGCTAATTAACAGGCTAAATAAAAGTCCCCCAGCGTCATCTGTGCAGCCACCCTCGCTCTTGCCCTGCCGCTGTCTGCTTCGCTGCAGCCCTCGCTGCGCCGGTGGTCTGTGCCTCAGCACAGCCGAAAAGTAAAGACGAATGACGCCTTGTGCTGAAATGCACCCGAAAATTAGCACCAAACTGGATCAAACCAATAAAACGGGTTTAAACCGCTGGCATCATGATGGAGCTTTTCTCTCTCTCACAGGCCTGATGCTGTTCTGCGTCTGCGGCGGAGCCTCGAGGACTGCTGAAGTGAGAGAGTCAAATAGAAAGGACAAGGGCACATAATAAAGACGAATGGCTGGAGCATGAAATTTGATTCATTGCCTTCGTTCAGAAAGATTCGGGGAGAAATAGCCAACACCGACATACCAGGAACTTCAAGCTACTGTCAATCCCGGAAGCACGCGTCGCTTCAGAATGCCTAGGAGTTACTCGGGGCCCCGCGTGGGGACCAAAGCAGACTGTAGACCAAATCAATCAAGCTGGCATTTCTAATATATGATGTCAGAACGAATGGAAAGCTAGTTAAAATCTTCCCTTTTTTTGTGAAAAGCAAAACTAAAACACTTGTTTTCACATTACCTCCCCGACACTTGATACCTGATCTTAATTTATTTGCCTTTGCTAATTTAAAGTAGTTTTCTGCTCCTATTTGTGCAATTTCTAATTTCTCTTTTGTGTTTGCATTTTTTTTCTACTTAGCTTTTATTCCAATCATTACCAGATTGTTTTTAGGTGCTCAAAATGTATACCTTATATCCTACAGACACTTTTAAATGTAAAACTGACAAGTGTTACATTGTTCCCTTGTCCCTAGAAAAGAAAGCATTATTATCATAATTTCTTCACTGAATTTCACGCATCTGTATGCTTGCCAGGTACTTACCCCATGTTGCTGAATGAAAAGGATGACATTTTAAACCATATGGAACTCAGCGCCTTATTTTATTCAATAGGCATCAGAAGCATATGCTCGCATCAGTCCTTTCGCTTGCTGAGCACCCACTTTGTACGATATGAAAACACCATCTGCTGTGCTAGCAGCGGCTAGGCTAAGATAGCTGGAGCAGGAAAGGCCCCTGTTGTGTCACAGGATTAGGTTATTGGAGGGTTTTACTGGAAGACCTGCTCTATTAGCCCCTGGAGCCTGGGATTATTGGATGATCAGGGAGCACATACATGGCCAATGAAGTGCACTTAAAGGCCTCCTCATAAATGCATCATGTATTCATGATGCACTATCTGAGGAATCAACGTGAAGTTGATGCATGTTACCGTAAACAGAGACGCTGTCGAGCTTTACTGCCTCAACTCGATAACTGATTCGCCGCGTCACAAACGCTGAGACCCCGTTTACGGGCGGAGGTGGAACATTTCTCTCTAAAGCAAATAAACAGCATCACAGAGCGAATGCAGGCGACAGCACGTTCAGGGATGGGCCCCGCTGCTCAGCAAAACGAACATCTGCCGCTTCTCATCAGCGAGATTGAAGCTAATGACAAGGTGCGAGTGTGATGACAGAGAGAAAGGAATTGGATTGTGCACAAGAGGCCCCGGGAGACCAGACATATGTTTTGGAAGGTCTGTTATATTCTATAGCATGTGTGTGTGTGTGTGTGCGTGTGTGTGTGTGTGTGTGTGTGTGTGTGTGTGTGTGTGTGTGGATGCTGGGCTACAGATGCTTTCAGGAGGGCAGGAAAAACACACCTCTGCCTTGTTTTGTTTTTTACATTTGCGTCCACAAGTGGATGAACGGAGCATGTTAGCACAGGTAAAACTACCGCTGTGCCCCCACTCTCTCTGTCGATCTCGGCTTCGGTGGACAGATAATGGAACTGTGCTTCAAAGAAGCCGCTTGTTGTATCCTATTCTTCTGTGACCTCCACCAGCCTTTGTTCGCATTCACCACGACAACTCCCCGGACCCAAACCTCCACCATCAGCCTTCTCCCGGCTCCCCCTCTCTGTCTGGGGAGAGATTAAATTTAGATCAAAATGAAAAATTCATTTGCACTCAGCAGCTGATGGCCACCTTAATTTGATATCGCAACATCTCGTCTCGTATTTTGTTCCCCCTCCTGTTTTCGTCCCCAAAATCTTTTTAAGCCTCGTCTTCTCTCTGCCAGATCCACCACCCCCTTGTGGGTAATTCTCAATCCAAGCAGCCCTTTGGGTTTTCTACTTTGTTCAAAGTAGAAATTGCAAAGTACCGTCACAGCGTTCCGCGGCCTCTTGAAATATGCCTGAGTCATTTCGAGTTGAGACATTTGCACAAACCCCAGAGAGGAGGATGTCGGGGAGAGTGCACGTTCTATAGCTTCCTAGTAGACTCCACCTTATGAAAAGGAGGCCTTCGTCTCGCTGGCCGGGGTTTAACGGGAGTAACGATGGACCTCCGAGGTGGCTCCGTCGTTGCCAGACTTCAACCAAAATCTGGCAACAACAAAGCAAATTTGGGCTCTTTGTGCACACATTTCTCACCCGATTTTTGAGCCTTCAGACGGTCTCATGCACAAATGTTATGCTGCAGTAATGGCTCTCGGGGAGATTTAACATTCACTCCGTGGGGCCGGGCGCTGTCGGCTCTGAGCGAGGAGCTACGGAAATGAAATCAACACGAAATCATGAGGTAGATTGATTAACTGGCACTGATGAAGTGTTTTAAGTATTAGGCAGATAAAAGCAATCGATTATTCAATAAATCCCTGTCAGGCAGTGAATAACCTCACTGAGCGAGAGCGGGGAGAGGAGACAACAAGTGATGAATTACTTTCATCAGTCCGCTGATAAAAGAAAAAAATGTATAATCATCTGTCGTGACTGAATGCTGCAACAGGAAGTCACAGTATGATGATTTTTAAGTGTTTTCACTTGGTCCGATTTTCTGATCTGACACAGAGGGAAGCACAAAAACTCCAAAAGTAAATATCATATTCAGTCAGGACTTCACTGCTTAGCTATGCGCGAGTGATTCGGTTTCATGATGGTGAACATAAAAATGATTGATGGATGAATGCTACCTTTTCCTATACTTTATTTATTATCGGAAGACTTTATCAGCAGAAATGGTCCCCCGGAGGAGAGAGGAGGTTGTGAAATCGGCAGGAAAGAGCTGAAATGACAGAAAGCAGGTAGAAGGAGCCTACAGAGAATCACAAAGAGGCGGCGAAGAGCAGGACCGCTCTTTCATCCCCTGCAGTTGAAAAGCAGGAGAGAATGAGACAGAGCGACCATCTGGCCCCAACTTCGAGCCATGCGCTGCAGAAGCACAAAAATCAATGGCAACAACTCTACCTTGGATGCCCACCATTACCCAGATGGTGTACTTGGAGACGGCGTAGGCCACCTAACCGCGAGCAGAGACGGCACAGACAGTGATCAAACGCCGCCGCCCAACTGGATGATTCTCGCTGTTTATTTTCGGAGCAGTGACAGAGCTGAGAACGGACCGCTGCGCCCCTCCGCAAGAGAGCCCTCTGTCGACTTTAAGCTAGGCACCCGAGACAGCAAAGGTGCGCCGAATCAGACGCGCGCGCGCGCGCGTGCTGGCCGGGTGGGCTCCATCAAAGATAAAAAGCATCCCCAACACAACCACTCGAACGAGCAGTCATCAATAAATAAATCCAAACACGATGAATACTGACATCCTATTATAGAGGAAATGCACGGAACAATGCACATAAACGCATCACGCATTTACATGCAGAACCAGAGCAGCGAAAAGAAAACAAATCTGCAACTGCTACTTTGTCCGCCGTTATTGTGGATTTGTCGTTATTTAGAGGAGGCTCCAGCTTTGTAAGCAGGGGGAAAAAAATCGGATAGATGCACACACACCACAACCAGCATGTACTGGAAAACCACTCAGGAGATCACACAAACACAGAAGCCTTTAGAATTCCTCTATCTCCTCTTCCTCTGTTCATACTGAGGCGGGTTCAGTAACCTTCTCTTCAATGTTCCTCTTCACAGTTTTGCTTAAAATATAATCTCAAGAAAACACACACACACACACACACACACACGAAAAACAAATGTCTTCTTCACCACAATCTATGATAGATTCTATAAAAAGCAATAGTGCTACTGGGGCAACATTTCAAGGTAAATTTGTCTCAGCACTTTTGACATTTAAAAAAACCAAACGAATCCTGTCACGTCTATTTCAGGTTTTCGTTTGAGCTGCCGCCCGTTTTGTTGTCTCCACGTCCCTTTGGCCGGATGATTTCGTTTTAAATCGGCAGAAAGCAGAGCTTTTAGGAGCTACTGTACTGCGTTTCTGAGGCGCCTCAGAAGTCCAGGCAGCGACGTCGGAGGAGCGGCGCGCCTGCGGGCGCAGCAGGCAGTCGCAGGGACGCGCAGGGCCTGCAGGACAGCTGCTTCTGAAGCCCAGTCAGCACATTCTGTTGTTTCTGCACTCTGGGAGGCTTTTTCCTGCTGTTCACACCCTCTTTCAGATATGGCTGAACACAATTCTTCAACGACGCTCACAACTATGTAAATTAAAACAGACACACACAAGTACACAAACTGGTATTCTCCACAGGTGTGTGCGTGTGTGTGTGTATATATATATATATATGTGTGTGTGTGTGTGTGTGTGTTTATATATATATATTTCTTTTTTAGCCCAAAGACAAAGAGCTCCATTTGGACGCTCTCTCCCCTCCCGCGCCGGTATGTTAATGTGCGCCCGTACCATTTGGAGTAATTGTCCTGCGTGGCACTCTGCCAAATGTCAGAAACGATTTTGCCTCACGACAAAAACCGTATTGATCTCCATCCTGCTCCCGTCTCTTGGCGGCGTATAACGCTTCATCACACCGCCAGCCTCCAGAAATGACATTTCTCACGTTGTTCTTCGGTGTGAGATTGGAAACGGAGAAGCCAGGACAATGCCGGCTTCTTCTCTTTTTTTTGTGTGTGAGGGATGGTTAAGGAATAGTTTTCTCTCTGTGCCTGTTTTTTTTTGGATGTGAGGTTGAAAATATCAGGTCCAACTTCACCTTATCCCCAACTTGTACCATCTGGTGGAACTTTCTAGCTGCAATTTTTTTTTTAAATCTTAATTTCAGATTCTACTATTAAATATGCCACAGCAGTCCTTATAAAATACAACTCTATTTGAATGTGTAGGTGAATGAGGTGAGTCATGCTGGCTGGAAGACCGGAGTAATCTGGGTGCATAGAGGTCACACCAAAGCACAGGTTCATTGCATTAACTCTGAGTGGAGAAGAGACCTTCGATTTTGCAGACAAGCGTCCGCAAAAACGCGAAGCTCTCTTATTTTTATTATTTATTTATGCATTTGCCGCTGTCGCTTCGGCAAAATTGAAAATTCTCACAATATCTGAAGGGCTAAAAAAAAATGTGGAAAGACTGTTCTTTTAGTCCTTAAAACAGCCGCGACCGCTGCGGACGCACTCATGACCAAACCGCACTGACACCACCCGGTCGGAGCAGGGTCAAGGTGAAAACCGACGGCCGTGTGTGCGTGCGCGCGTGTGTTTTAACTCACCTATTCTGATAACGTGGGGCATCCCGCAGGAGTGCTGAATCCAAACGAGACACGCGATCAACGATGTCCAGTATTCCCAAATCGAGGTCCGGGGAGGCAGCCAAGTATTTCGCATGGTTGCAAAGTCGCTGGATCCACTTTTTTTTTAAAATTCCAAAGACGACTCTGATTCGCGCATCAAAACTGAATTCGACGGACCATCTATGGGTTTTGACGTCTGCGTCAGATGTGCGCTCATTGTACTTGGTCAAACATTTCTTCTTCTCTTCTCTCTTTTTTTTTTTTTTTCTTTCTTTCTTGTTCTGTTACAAGTCTGAGAGCGGCTTGATCAAGATGAAGCACCTCCAGTCGCTCACAAGCGGATCGGTGTTAACACCTGCGAACGCAGGCTGCTACAATTACCCCGCAGGAGTCTCTGAATCCCCTCCTACAGCCGATGCTATCTGTCTGCTGACAAGTGCCAGAGCAACAGCCGAGCCTGACTTCCCGCGCCTTTGCGAACGAGGAGAACTGCGCCTGCGGAACTTTGGGTCGCCTCGAACGATCCTGTCGCCCGAAAGGCAAAACGAACATCGGACGAAAACGACCGGTGGGCGATTTCAAACCCAGTCCAGAGATGCGGAAACAGAAATCCCGGCGCAGTTTAATCACAGAAATCCTTCAGTCATTTCACAGTTTACACAGTGAAATGAAATGATTGAATCAGCCGCTCCTCCTCTCCAGTTGCGCGCAGGGTTGGCACAGAGCGTTAATCTATTTTTTTTTTAAAGTCCAAATTTGTTCTGAAGCGTTCCTATATAGACTTTTATTTGTTCTCAGTTGATGCTGGGAGGAAATGTAGTGCAGAAAGCCGCGCATCTGCGTGCGTCTGACGACCCTCCTCCAACGGTGCCACTAGAGGCACGCGTCGTTACGCATACTTGTCAACTGTGTCCAAGAAGTTCTTTGTGGCGCTGAGGGGGATCCGAACGCTGATCGCGTTCTCTACCTTTCCCTTCTCTCTTCCCTTTTATTATCCTTTAATTTCATTGCGTGTCATATTTAGATTGTGTTGCCCCGAGGAGTCGTGGGAATGTGGATTTGTCCCTTATTTACTGCACGGATGCAAATTACATTTTTACCCTTTGCCTTAAGCAATGACAAAAAAAAAAAAAAAACAGGCACGCACGCACACACGCACACACACACACGCACACACACACACACACACACACACACACACACACACACAGGATTCCGAGTGAGATGAATTATTTTTTTTACAAGGATTTGGATACTGGCAAAACATGTTTCTTATCAGACTGTTTATGTCAATGAGTACATTAATCCCCCTAACTGCCTGCTGTCTATCTGTTTTTCTTTTTCATTTTTCATTTCATGTAAAGAGCCGTCAAATACGTTACACCATGACAGAGAGGATGAGCTCCTGGCTCCAACCTCTGCAAAGGAACTGCACAAAAGTCTTAGTTTTTGAAGATAGATAGATAGATAGATAGATAGATAGATAGATAGATAGATAGATAGATAGATAGATAGATAGATAGATAGATAGATAGATAGATAGATAGATAGATAGATTCAATTTTATTTTGCAGCACATTCCAGTAAGCAAACATTGTAAATTACACACATGTTGATGATTTTGAATTTTTTTCAGCTTATTCTGACAAATGCATTGCTCAGTTCTTTGTGCTGGTGATGAGACAGTGTCGCGGCTCATTGCTTTTATTTTTCTGTTTGTAACGGGGCAGAGGGATAAACTGTGCACCAGGGCGCATGCATGCAGGAACAAGCCAACCTGACTGCGGCTGCATATTCATGTCTCCCAGTGCAGATTTATCGCTTCTTGGCACAATGTAAGGACTATCAACGTGAGTTATGTGGCCCGGCTCTCGCATTATCGAGATTCATTGACTTGCTGCTCTTTCAAATCCAAAATGTACACAGCTCAAGCAAACATGGCATTCTGAGTCTGTGGGTGCCCTCTATGGAGAGACGGAGGTCTGTGCTCTTCCAGGCTGACTGCTGTGGCGAGGCCCTGTGACAGGGGAGCTCCCACCTGTAAGAGCAGCGGAGAAAGTAAAAGATTTAAGAGTGGTGTTCATTTGCAATTCCTGACCCCCTTTTTTTTGACATTTCAAGCAGTGAAATTGATGGATTATCTTTCAGCTTCACAGTCATCATTTTATCCTTTATTTGTCTTCTTGGACTGAGCCTCCTCGTGTCTGCTGCTGCGTCCTCCTGAGCACACCGGACAGGCCCGGGTCCTCAGATTTGACCTTTGCTGGTGGGAATTTCACTACTTCAGTCACAGAAACAATGGTGATGAAACTCCAAATATAAATTATATGTGACTGTAAAATTCTATGTGCTTTTTTTTTTTTTTTTTTTTT
>BJFM01001166.1:53941-86667 GCA_016586285.1 Arothron firmamentum | reverse complement strand
GTGTGTGTGTGTGTGTGTGTGTGTGTGTGTGTGTGTGTGTGTGTGTGTGTGTGTGTGTGTGTGTGTGTGTGTGTGTGTGTGTGTGTGTGTGTGTGGATCGGCTGGAAGAAACCTAGCATAATAAAATCTGGACTCTCAGAACTGCACTAACATCTAACTGTCTAATGGAATTTACTCCAAAAATCTTTGTGATTGAGTTCACAGGCAGGCAGAGCTGCAGATCATCTGTGTACAGGCTGAAGGATGGTGCCTCAGGTGCCCACCTAACCACCCATTCAGGAAGTGACTGTCCACAGTGGGATCCAACAGTAGCAGCACAACCCAGTTCCTGTTGCAGCAGTAAACCCAGTCTGCATCATCCTCAATTTTTTTGAAATTGACTGTAAGTAAATAAAAAATTTAAAATTTTAAAATCTTTTAAAAAAAAACAAACAAAAAAACAACAACCTTGGATTTAAAATTACGGTAGTTCAAACAGATGGGTCAAGTTTTTAAAAAATAGTCTCACCAAAGAGTGTTCAAAGATGCTGAACTGTGGCTGTTGTAGCTTTAAATGAGCAACGCCAATCGTGTACAGTGCATGTACTGATCCTCTGTGACTGTCACAATTTTCCATACGACGGTGTTACTTTCACTTGTACACGCTCATATTAGCACTACAGTTTCATACAACATTTGAATAAAAAGCCTCAATTGATAATAAATGATAATATCTGACGACGGTTGGGACTAGCTTGTAATACTGGAGTCAAGAAGTAAACTTCAGTACAAAACAGCTTCGAACTGGAGGGAAAAGGACTCCAGCCTCGACGGAGTAGATTATGAAGTAATTTCAGGCAACCCTTTTTGGCTGGTCGGACATTCAAATAGGACGACACTTTCTCTCAGTGAAGTAGCTGCTGTTGCATTTACCACTGACCTGCAATCAATGCCTCGTCTGGCAGGTTGGTCATAGCTAATGGCTCCCGGAGCACGGAGCCTCCATTGTGGAGCTGGAGACATTGACAAGAGGTGTACTTAGTTGGCAGGATCGATCAACGCGTCGTGTTTTTTAGATTTATTTATTTATTTGAGGAGTGTGCAAGAGAAGAAAGAGGACAATCAATTTCCACGCAGAGCCTTTCACTGCTTGAATATTCGCTTATGATTGGTTGGAGAAGATGTGCAGTGCCAGACGTTAGATTGTCCAGAACCATTTGGGGAAAATTGCTCTGCTCCAATTGAGCCTTAAAAATGAATCGTGTGAAACATTTTCACCATTGATTTTGGTTTTCTGACCAAGACAAGCAGAAAGAAGTCAGCCGCGAGAACAAACGTAATGCTGAGGATCGAAGATCCCCTCAACAAAAGCTCACTGTTTGGAACTCATCTTGATGTCTGCGATTACAAATTATCCTCCTCTTTATATATTTGCTACGATACTCTGTGGAGTGATGGAACAGTCATACAGGGAAAAAAAAAGTTGACTGTTTTTCTCCACAAAGTTAACTTTAAGTTATAATCCAAGAAAACAGGTTGGAAATGAAATGGAACAAGTTTAATGAAAGGGAAAGCTGATGTTTTTTTCTTCCTTTGTGTATCTTTTTGACATAAGATCAATAAAAACACAAACCAGCCACTCAGACTGCTGGAAGGAGCTGCTCTGCGCACGTGGAGCAGCTCCGATACACGACCTCGAAAGACGGTGTGTGCTGTCGCGCGATCGTTGCATAGACAGCCATGTATACGGGGCCTCTGTTAGATTTGGTCCGGATGTCACCGCAGATCATCAAATGTTCATTTACCCTCCACACCTCTCTCACTGCAGCAGCTGCTCTGCTGACAGATTGAACAGCAGCCACAGCCTGACGTTCTCGTGGTTCCACACAGAAGAGCCACGTGGAGACGAGGTTCAGTGAGGAATCGGCCCAATTCTAACGCTGACTGCTCCGTTTACGCAGCGCTGCAGCCCGGAGCTGGAGGCTGCCCGAGATGTATGTGCCGCCGCGGACGTGTGTGTGGCGGTGCTGTGTTTGGGAGAGAGCAGGCAATCACAACCTCGATCAGTCATCCAGACAGCCTGCGAGATGGGAAATGACTGCTGGTGGGATTCGGCCGCTGGTTGTGAATGAAAAAGGCTCAGAGTTATAATGGATTCCTGACTAACCTTATTCATCAGCTGAATTATTGGAGTTATCGTCCCTATCAGCCTCATCCATCTTCAATAAATATTAAAAGATGGTTTATAACCTTAAAGCACTTTGCTCACATATAGAAAATATCCGAAATTAACATATACAGCATGTTCCCATTGACTGTGTGCTGACACGCTGCTTAAATCTCACATCTTAGTTGTTTTATTTTACAGGCTGGCAAAATGCACAATTTTTTTTTCAACCCAAAAGATGCTCGTACAACCTGCCACACTGGTGGCAGGTTGTACGAGCAGCACAAGGTGAGTGAAGAGGAGCCGAAATGACGGTGATGTTAAAAACAAGAAGAAGAAACCACATGATAGTTTGAGTGCAACAACAATGGAGTCAGTAGCGCTCCAGGCTTAAACTACCATCGCAATGCGAAGAGTGTGTGCCAGCCAGGGTGCAAAGTCTGGTTAAAGTATGCTGCATATTTGTCTTCCATCTTTCCATTCCGAATAACAGAACATATATTTTATGGTATTATGTTTAAAGTGTGAAATGTAAATTCTTGGACCCCAGGAAGAATAGTCTTCACTGTAGTGAGGACTAATGGAGTTCTTTAATTAATAAACAAATAAACGTTGGAATTGATCTGGAATATCGTTGAAATTTGGAATGTGTGTCAAACTGGAAGGATAGAAGAGGATGACGGGAGGTAGTGCTTCACGAGGACACCACCAGTAATGTTTCTGCTGAAACAGCCAACACAGAGTGAATCTCACAAAGGACACCAGAAAGAACGACATGAGTCCCTTTCAGGTCTGATGCCATCCGCATGGTCGTGTTTTCCCTTCTGTCTTTGAGTCATGCTGCTGAAAGGCCAGACATGTGGGATATTCCACAGGATATTATCCTTTCACACCCACTATACAAGAAAGAAAGAAAGAAAGAAAGGTGTGTCTGACCTGTGATAGACAGATATCAAGGATTCTTGCTGACTGTTGGCATCAGAAACCCCAGTGGATCTACATGTGTAAAAGGTATCTCATAACTTTAGTTCTGACTTGACATTAGATTTTCTTCTAAAGCGGATTAGCTAAACCTGATGCTCAGACCATAACCCTCACCACTAGGGGTGCTAGCGCACAAGTTATCACAAGACATTGCTGTTTATTTAAAGTATACAGCAAATTTTTAGTACACTTGGAAAATACCCTCTCTATTACAATGGGCCCATATAACAGTAGAATGCTGATCCTAATGCACCGCGTAGAAGTTCACTGACACGTGAATAAAAATAAGCATACTTTATAAGTAAAGAAAGTTCATCAGGAAAGCTTCTTTTTAAGTATGTTTACTTCGGTCAGCTCCTCACAGAGAGCCACAGTGAGAGCCCCAGATCATGACATGCCCTGCTGCTAATACTCCGTCAGCAGTTACCCACAAGGCTTTGTTCCAGAGGTTATCTTCACTCTCCGCTCAGTTCACACTGTAGCCTATCTATCAGCGATGAAGAGGGAGTGGCGATGACAGCCACAACGCGATTAGCTGCCGTGTCAGCTAAAATTGCACAGGCAGTTTGAACGGGGCCAGCCTTTTGTTGTTGTTTACACAGCATTTGCCCATCATTAGGCTTGGCAACGCCGGCTGCCTACTCCGTTCAGATTAATTAAAATAAATGTATAGTAAAGGGTGCATGTGAGGCTCCCAGCCAGAATCTTGAAGTAAGACTCAATTAACCTCCATGACCTCGCACTAACAGAAACAATGAGGAATTAATTATATGCAGCATCCACCCCAGACAAGCATATTGGCTTCAAAACTGCATAATAATTGGTTGAGGAAGCATTTCCACCTTGTTTTCATTTGTCTCTGCCAAATCAATGAACCATTAAAAAGAACCTGCAGCTTGAACCTAAAAAGCTCAGGTGGAACATTCCAGGGAAGCACCTAGTTTAGCACAAATGATCCCCCTGTTTATGTAGCAGGGAGAACTGATGTCAAGTCCCTTCTTCTTGACATCCTGACGCTATAAAACTCAGCCCATTCATTTCAGACAGGTCACACGTAATTGCAGCCTGAAAGCCGAGCATTTGTCTTAATCGTGCACATAACCTGTGAAAGGAAGCGTCTCACTAATTTGAAATGTGTTTGCATTTGTGCACAATAATGTGATCCGCGGACTTTTATGTTATCACATTGGCAGTTATGAATAATTGCGCCCCGCAGCAGTCTCTACCCCTGAACAACTTTTAATTATGTTACAAAGTGCACACGCTCTCCTGAATTAATGCCTCCGCTCTGCTCTGGAACGATTACATTCAGTCAGCGTTGAACAAGATCTAGCTTTCCTTTATAATTTAGGATAAATAAATAAATAAATAAATAAAATCTTTGAAGGAGGTGCTCTGCTGTAAGTGTTGAGTTTGGGATCATTCAGATCTGAGGTGTGAAGGAATTGGAAAATAATGAGCAGCAAAGCTACGGAGTGCTTACTGAAGCTTGACGTCAGCAGGGAAGCTAATTTTTTAAGGGGAGAAAGAGCACAAATGGAGGGCTTACTACATGAGTGAACCCGCTGCAGTACGTTCCCGAGGCCCTGAGGATCATTTCTGTCATGTATGGCCTGCGCCCGGAACATCTCTCCCTGCGGAGACGAATGCGTGTGTGCTGTCCATCATGGGTGCAGCGGAGGAGCGTGAAGCTCGGAACCAGCAGCGTGTCGTTCCTGTTTTCCTGTTGGGAAAGTCTCTCTTCGCGCCGTCGCAGCCACACACGAACATTCTGGTCTAAGCTAAATTATCAAAACATAAGAGGGGGAAAAAAAAGGTTTCGTTTTACTGCTGAGTGTTCTGATCACATTCCAGACTCCAGATTCTGCTTAATTAAAAAATGCACTGGGGTGTTTTGCTAATTGATCACAGAGTGAAGCAGATGCTGCAGAAGTAGCAGAAATATGCAGCGTTTTACCGACACCTCTGCTGCTGGTTTACTGCCTCCCTCCAGAACTTCTTCACATCCATGCTGTGACTCCTGTTTTCCCCCAGAGGATTAACACAACCTTCATCTATGCTTCATGTATGAAGAAAACACCACGATGCTCTGAAAGGTTAAAAATTAAGCATGGTTTTGTCACACCTGTGATTGGAGACATCACTGGCATAAACACGTTACATTTGACCAACAGCTACAGCTAAAAAGGCTCCTTCTGAGGGAATCACTGAGGGGTTTTTATTCTGGAAACCAGTGTGCGCTACATGGTGCTGTCGTAATCAAAGATCTTGTACATGGATAATCACTACAAGTGAACCTTGCCTGGCTGCCATTTGCATATATTGACTCACAGAAGTCAGTCTTCACTCACACCTTATCTGGGTTGGATCACCACATATGACGTTATCTGCGCCGAGCTGGAAACATCAAAAAAAAAACACTGTCTTCAAATCATTTTCTTCACACGTCGGCGTGAATTCGGTTTGATGTTGATTCTGTTTAATGGAGAGGAGGAATGAAAGTCTGGAACGCGAATGTAGAGTTACTGGTGAGCTGCTGCAGAAGGGCTGAAATCATCAGCGGGCTGTTTGTTTGAAATCGAACGTCGCTGCGTAGCAGCATAATGAGCAAACCTGCAACCATTTGCTAATGAATGAACTTGTGTTTTCGTTAATGATTCATCCTACCTGTGTGTGTCCAACAAAGCAGCTATATTTCCACCGAGCATAGACATGTTATTGTGTAGATTTTAAAAATAGAATATTGAGTGATTAATTCAAATAATTAATTTGCAATTTATTGTATTTAATATAGAAAAGTGGGATTCATTAGGATTCCGAGGTGTTTATCTTTTGTGGATTCTTTTCTAAACGCTACGGAGAAACTTGATCACACCTTTGCGAAAAAGGTTTAAATAACGGTATCGCAACATTGTAAATCCCGTTCTGACAGCGCGGCGTGACGTCTTGTCAGCAAAACAACATGATGGCAGCAAAGCAGCAGGTTACTGTAGTCATCATTACGCAGACCGCAGTGAGCCGCTGCACTCTGCCGCTGTTTGGACACTCTGAAGGGGACTGTCACTTGAATCTGCTCAGGGCAAATCTTCGGGGTCGGGGGGTTGGGGGCGGGGGGGAGCGCAAGAAGCTGCTAAAACTTAATATTCCACGTCTAATAATAGAATATTTTGCAGACGTTGTGCTTCACCCACCATTTTGGGAAGCAAAGCGCAGAGGTGCGAATCCACCAGAAAGCGGCTGAAATGTTTGGAGCCCCCAGTCAGAGATGAGACGTGTGAGTGTTTCAACAGGAGGAGGTTGCAAAGGTCTAATTAGCCACTGTGTCTGCCGTGTCAGCAATGGCAGACTGTGGAGGCCCTTCCTGCTGCTGCCAAGTGAGCTCCTGTTTGCTGTAGCTACATATTAAGGTGTCAAGTACAGCTGAGGCTGTTTCCTGCTCAGCTCTGCCCGTGGGAATGCTGCTGAGGAACGGATGCAGCAATTATCGGTACTGCAAAGTGAAAGGTGGAAGGATTTGTATTTTGCCATCCAGTGAGTGGTTAACGACAATGCAATATGTTGGAATTATGAGGATTAGAGGCGAGGGATTTGTGTCGTGTACAGTCAATAGAATTTCAATCAGCACATTAGTGCTACCTCAGTAAACTGAGGTAGGGTGGTGGAGGGCAGGTTATGTGTTCTGGGAAAGGTCAAATGAGGTTTAGATTTTGAGGAGTCTTATCAGTCTTATCAATCGCAGGAATATTTTACTTCTGTAAATTTGTATTGAATATCAGTAGTTACTAAAAAAAACCCTTAAGTGAGTCAAATTTCCTGTTTGTTGATTTATAAACAGTTACGGTAATCTAAGAGGCTAACAGCTTAGCATGATGTTTAAATGTTTGTCCCGTTTGCCCCATAGTTGTGCCAAAATGGCAACATTAGCATAGTCGCCATAGTGCTAAAGACACGCTGTGGGTCTGTGGTTACAGTGATGGACGGCGGGTGACCACCAGTGAACCGTCTCACACACACACTGGCTCACACTAGAGGCACTCGTTAGCTACACAAGAAGGTAAAAACAACAGTCACGGTCCATTCTCGGCGTAATCCATGTTCACGCCCATAATGGGAGTAATGACATCTTGAAATGTAGACAGGAAAACTGAGTTTTTAGCACTTCACTATTCTGTTCAAAAGACTGTGAATTAACATGCTGCCAACACTGACTATCTGTCCACGCTGTGTCCACTTCTACAAACTTTGTACTCTAGCGTAATGCTCTATGGTAACTGTGTCATTATTAATTCCTGCTAATGATTTTCTTCTACATTGTTATTTTTGCCAGCCTTTCAGTGAGTGATAATTTGGGTAATAATGCTGTGATTGGGTGTTTTGCTGTGTAATGTGTAGGGGTCTTATTCTATCATGCTATGTTATTGTTTTTAAAAATGAAGGAAAATCTCCATTTTGGGCCTTCCAGCTGTTATAGTTTGGAGCAATGACTGAGGGAAGGCAGCTGCTGAAAAGAAATCAAATTTCGCCCTTTTCTATAAACTTTTTCCACTCATGTCAGCTGTCGTGTTGCTGTCTTGCACATTTACTGTGGAGGCTGTGTTACTCAAGTGTTTCAGATGACAGCAGGATTAAAAAAAAAAAAAAAAAGTCTGAAAAGAGAAGTTTTTACAACACTTACAACTTGGAATGATTTTTACAAAGGTTGACTTCGAGTGGCACACCAATTGTGACAATGCTGTTCTCTAACCGTGCATGTAATTGAAACAATCGATCGCAATTTCATAAACACAAATGTGCATAGAGCAGAGAAGCGGTAAAGTGATTTTTATTTTTTTGGTTGAGTAATCAGAACGGCATGTCTATCAATCTCCCTGTCTCCCCCTTCAGGCTTGTTTATTGTTTCTGCCATTGTACGCTGGCTGGGGGGTGTTGTTCTGGTCTATCATCTCAAGGGGAAACAGTTGCACTGGCATATCTAAGGATCAGTCATCTCTCTTCAGCAGAACAGAGGTCTTGTCTTACAGGCTCAAAAATATGTCCTTGGTCATGAAACTTAAGTGTTTCTTGAATAAAACACTTTGAGTGCGTGAAATTGTTCTTGGAGACCTGCCGTGGAGAATTTTAATAGAAGCTGTGCTGAAACATCAGATCTGAGTAGCTTCTTTTTAAAGTAAACGACTCTCTCTCAAGAAATATGTCCCTTAATTTTAAAACATGTGAATTTTGCTATGTCTTTCAGCTGTCTGCACTAATCTGGACATTGAGGAGCTAAGGAATCCAGACTATTTGATGTGGATGGTGAGGAAGTGAGGATGCAAATTTTAAAAGTTTGTCTCCTAGATCGGATGAAATCATATCACGGACTGTCCATCATCTGGCAAGTCGTCCGTGTTTGGACGCACGCTGCAACTAAATTAGCACTCGCTGATTTACGTGCACATTTTTGTGAGCATTCAATAAAAATTCACAGCATTTTGCATTATCGTGCATTTTTGAACACGAGCAAACTAGAATTCTGGCATTTAAAAGACATACAAAAGTTGGTCAGCCGTGGATTCGTGTACTTTAAAGAAGTATCTAAAAATAAACATTTATTTTAGTCTGAAATGGAGAGAAATGTGGTAAATCTATCAATAAATTAAAAAGGAAAACAAAAACTGTTTAATCAGGGTGACCTTCTAAAACTGGGCCCATAAGTGCAACATGGAAGAGGTGTCTCCACAGAGAGGGTCTCTGTGGTTTCTGAGCAGTGCATTAAATTTGACCGAACAAAGTGTTCACTCCAGCGTCATTTATGTCAGTGTTTGTTTTCTGCAGAGTCCTAGTAGCTTATGTGCATGAAGACCATTTACATGTTGCTCATGCGCTGCTGTGTTTCTTTCGGCTGCTCTGCAGCGAACATGTAAAGATTGTGGACATTCTTTTCACTAATCGGTACTTGTGATGCTTTAAGGAGGACTCGTGGACTTAAATCAGTCTCCTTTGAATGGCTGAGTAACATGTAACATGAGGTGAAACAGAAACGTCTCAGAGGAAATACAACAAATGAACAGATCAGTAACTGTGACTGCATATCTATCAGTGGTATCCAGTTAATTACTGTTTACCAGCTGCACCTCAGTAAAGCTAAAGAGGGATAAATTTGTTCCAAAGTATTCATAAAATGTAAAAAGTTCATGCACCCAAACAATAGTAGTGATCTGGTGATCTTTTCGCCAGATCACATTAATAGCAGGTATTAGGTAAGGATACAGGAAATAAATTAGGCAGAATGAAGGAAGTGAAGGAAGGAGAGGCTACAGTAAATGGCTCGCTGGCCCCCAGCAGTTTCCCATCAGTCCGCTCTTCCGCTGGTGTCCAGCTGTGTTCACTGGGAGGAAACTGAGCTCCGTTGCCGGCTGTGATTACCCCCTTGAACCAAGGTTGCAATCCAATTACAATGCAGTCAGCTATGAGGGCACCAGCGCCACGGCTAACTGAGCTGACAGAGGATGGCAGAAAGTCCAGTGACGGGATTTAGCAGAACTCTGAGGATGCTCTCTCTCTCTCTCTCTCTCTCTCTCTCTCTCTCTCTCTCTCTCTCTCTCTCTCTCTCTCTCTCTCTCCCCTTCTCTTATATATAATATATGCAGTAAAACAAAATGCCTGATGTCTCCGTTGGTGTCTAATGTTATAACTGTTTGACTTACATTATTTTTTTGACTGAATTCATATGATTAATTTGTTGCCGTACCATCAGTATAGACAGATTTCCCTCACTACCGTGCCTGCCTATCCTTCTCTCTGTTGTTTCTCGGTTTTCATTTTTCCAATTGCTTTAGATTGGAGGAGTGTTATGTAAAATGTTACAGAAAAGTTCTGGCTTTTTTATCGGCACAGCGCTTTCAAAGAGCAATGATCTGTCTCGAAAAGCCAGCTATCTCTTTAAGAAATCCATTAAAGATGAAAGCCAGTTCCTTGAGTAATGTGTGCAGCTCACCTTTGTGCAACACGAAAACTCCCAGTTTATTACTTTATCTATTTTGCTATTTAGAAAAGCACACGGTTATAGATGGTCTGGATTTTCTCTCAGGCTGCCTACAGTTATTCTAAGGTGTCTGTGCGACATTAATGGTTGCCAAATTTAGGCTCAAGACCAGGCAAACAGAGAATTCTCTGATTTACGGTGTCCTTTTCCTTTCAGGTGAGGGATTTTAGGTGAGACATGGCGGTTTATCGATCACAGTCTTTAGGTGCTGATGGAGCGTCTTCATTTGGTTAGGGTTGCAGGCTGCAGATGAACAGCTCAGCTCGGGGGCTCTGATGAAGGCAGCCTGGAGAAGCCTAAGCCTGCATTCACTGTGTTTTTGGGGCCGTTCTTCCAGCAGGTGAAGGTGATTGACATTTAATGTGCTGTAGAGAACAGCATTTGGACAGAACGAGCTTCTTCTGGGTAGAACAACTGCTCAGTGACAGTGTTTGCAGTCGTTATTTATGATCTGCAGGTAATCATAGAGGATTTGGAGGACCAGCAGAGAGTTATTGATTTTGTTTTCTACATTTTTTTTTTTAATTTTTTTTACTGCTGCTGAAAACAAACAATAAGAAATGAAGCAGGCAAGCAAAGAAAGCAAACAATTTGTGTGTGTTTGTGTGTGTGTGGGTGTGTGTGGGTGTGTTCTTGTACTGCTTACATACTTAGTACCAAAGTCCTCATTCTACTAGCAAAGTGAGGACATTTTTGGGAAGTCAGAACATTTTGGCTGGTCTTCACAAGTTCAAGGGAACATTTGAAGGTTAACAATTTTTATTTCTTTAAGATTGAGGCTGGAATTGTGTTCAGCTCAGGGTCAGGTCAACGGGTGACTTGTGATGGTTAGAGTAAGGGGCTGGTAATACATTCTGCCTATGAAAGTCCTCACAAAGATAGAAGTACTGTGTGTATATGTGTGCCTGTGTGTGCCTGTGTGTGTGTGTGTGTGTGTGTGTGTGTGTGTGTGTGTGTGTGTGTGTGTGTGTGTGTGTGTTTGTGCATGTTTGTGCTCTGATAATATTTAGTACAGTGTATTGACAGTACTCCACTTTCTTCATTGGTTATTATTTTACATGCCATGTAAATTGTTTTCATGTCTTCGTTAAGCTCTCTAATAACTCTTAAAATTACAAATATTCGCTTCAAGAGATTCATCTCTGCCCAGGGCTTATCAAGTAGCAGACGATGTAGTGGATATCGACGTGTCTGCCCTTCGGTGTCTTCATCGTTCTTCCTCATACACAACAACAACTTGTTACTGATACGCAGTGAAACTCAGACACAGACCTCTTGGGTTATCGTTAACAAGTCTCTCCTCCTCAACCAGGTAATGGACAACACAATCTAGAGGAATCTAAGCCGACCCTGCGTCCTGGACCATTTTGCCTAAATTAGTGACTTTCATGCTCACGGAACACTCGACATGTGATGGTCACATGACGCAGTCGAAGGATTACAGGATTACTGTCTAACACAGCAGACGTTGATATAATCATGTCCAACAATGGAAGCCTATAAAGTAGGCTCGTGGGCCTGAAAATGATGGCTGATGCGGTTATACAGCTCTGGTGTCACTCACATCTTCTGAAAGTGAGCACTGAAAAATGCACAGTCTCCTCCTGCAGTCCTTTTTTTCTCCAAGCTTGGTAGAATTTAAAAAGATCTTTTTTTGTGAATAGTCTAAATAGTTTTCAGGGCCATATTCTCCCATCAGGCCTTACCCATAGCTAGGCTTTGTGAAAAGTCTAGCTCTAAAAAGAAGCCACCAAGCAAAGTAAACAAACTACTTCATGGTATCTTGGAAACGTACAACAGATGAACTCAATTCATACAGAAGTATTACATTTCCTAAGCTCTGTGAACAGAGTCCTCTGATTATTCTTCTAAATTAGGAGTTGTATTCATGATGTGTGCGTTAATGTTGGTCAGGTTATGACAGATGTTATGGTCAGCAGGCTGGTTTAGAAGGTTTTTAGTTATAAGAAAATTCAGACTGATTGACTGTGGATCAATACTTCAAGAAACTATTTGTCTGTGTTTGTTCCATGTCCTGGTAGTCCAAAGTAAGTCTTCGAGACCCTAACAGTTGGCTCTGAAGCTGGCACTCGAGAAATCCGATGGGATCGAGCGTCAGATTGAGGAACAGGAAAAAGCATCATAGCGCGACTCGACAAAGTCGCGTTCCATTCCGCACTGGACATGTTCAGAGGATTCGTCGTCTGCCCAACAGCATCCCACTCAATGGCCAGAAATTAGGCTCCAGCAGAGGTCGTGAACTGCCAAGTTACAGTCACATCCATACCAGGAAACAGCTCGCGATTACTGTAATGCTAATCAGCCAGTAATCACCTTGAGCGCCAGTCAAGCCTCTGAAAGAGCAGCCTCCATTCTCATCAATGTGACCACGCGTCTGACAGAAGTCTCATCCTGTTACAGGGCCTCATTTGAACTGTCTCCGGCAGGAATATGCTGACTGAGATATCCATCCTCCAGCTATTGTTCCTCTTCTAATCTCCTCGCACAGAACACTTCTTCAATTTGAGCTTTTCACAGAAGTGAAGTGAGAGGACCTCCAGGTTTGATCTGCAGACTCTCAAAAGAAAAGGCAGCTCCTGATATATGGAAATGAAAGCTGCAGCTAATGGTTACTGTCCCAGAGCCCAGCGACAACTTCAAATGGCTTGTTTTGTCAGAACCAACACTAAGAGCTGCAACACTGAAGATGCAAAGGGAGAAGAAAACTCATTTGAGAGACGCTGGGACAGAAATTTGACATTTTTACATAAAATATTCTGCTGCTCGTCAGTCTTTCTTGATTGACGCATAATTTCATTTGTCATCAGCTGTGACCTGTGGGAGAGATCTTAAATTCCTCTCATTTTCAAATCTGAAAGTTTCCTCTGTGGTGCAGAATGATGGGGAAACATAAAATATATTGATGAATAGTCTGATACGTCAAGCATGAATTATTTATTTGTCCCAAAAGAGCATGAAATATTACGGTTGCTGCTCATTTACCGGTGTCAGCTCAATTCTTCTGCTGCACATTGTGCCATCTTTGTGAACCTGTTATCTCTTTACTCCAGAGCTGCCACTCTGTTTCGGAGGTAAACACTTGGTCTCCAGCCTATTAAGATGGTCCCGAACACAATACACGTGTCATTGTCAAAGCGTATTTATTCGTCATTTGTGGAGGTAATAACCAAAGTTTCGCAAACTTCGATTCAGACAGGCAGAATTAAACTTGGTAATGAGGAAAAGAAAGCATGCTGGTTTCATTTCAGTTGGAGGATACCTTATGTGAGTGATTTCTGAGTGTGCACAGCTGCCCCACAGCATTATCCTCGGCTGTGGCATTGTTATAACTGAACTCCCCTGAGAAACAATTAAAATGTTGGAAAACAGTGGAGTAGGCATAATGGATTTGGTTGTGGCTCCATCACATATTAAGATATATTCTGTGACCGCAATGATGCGTTCGCTGCCCCATCCGAGCCATAGTTAATTGGGGCTTTATTTGTCGTTTTTCTCATGGCTGCGATGACGCAGAATTATAAAGCATTTAAAAGTAAAATGGTAAGTTTTGCACATAGAGCAACATGTCAGGAGTTAGTCAAAAAGAGCCAAATAGGTTTTCAGATCTTCTCCAAAGCTAACCTTCCTACCATTAAAGTGACAGATTTACCAGTAAATTAATGTAACCAGTACGGACACAAGGACAGAAGTCTGCATCATACGGCTGCACTCAGTAAAACCAAAACAAATGTCCTTTCAATATATTACCTAAGTTAAGTCATTAGGTTAAGTGCTTTCATTAAGCTACATGCTGGGTGATCTCTTTTTGCTCAGGACCTGGCTGTGCAGGGGAATTTCTGACAATAAAAAAGGTCAAAAGTCACCGAAAGGCATGCAAAAGGAAGTCAGACAGGTTGCTCTCTCTTAATATGCTAAAGGAAATATTATCCTTGTGCATTATGGTTTATTTACCTTTTAAGGTGAGGTTCTGCAGATGGAAGGAGGGAGCACAACATTTTAGGGAAGAGTGTTTAGCAGTGAAAGTATACTGTCACTACCGGAAGCGCAAGAGGGAACAAAATGAGAGAAAACAGGTACATCTCCCCTAGGTCTATAATCCTGAGATTACTGTTTGCTCTGAGGCCACTCCGACTACACTCTGGGCCACCTGTGCTTCACTTCTAATCTTCTCGGACCCAGCTGTCCAGGAATTGATTTGAAGATTCTCTGAATCAATTGCTCTTCTGTCTGGGGTTCCGTCACAGCTGAATTGCAACCACACACACACATGCAGGCATGAAAAACAAATGCAACGAAAAAAACAACACGTTCCCACGCAAACGCACAGATCATTCGTCCCTCTGCTGTACGCACACGTACCTGTTTCATAGCACGGGTGATTGATAACAGTCCTCAAATGAGTTTGCTGAGCACATCATCTCCATTAAGATCAACTTTGCTACCTTTATTTTTCAGTACTTTCTGGCATTTTCTGCTCCCAGTTTGCTAAAAATCCTCATCAAAACAGGCTTTGCTCATATTTGGTAACTGAATTTTGCAGTGGATGTAATGATGAATGTGTAAACATTTGAATTCTAACCAAACAGTGTATTTTTAGTCCATTTTTCATGATGTGCTTGTATGTACAGTTCCTTATCATCAGGTTTCCAACCGCCCACTTGCTCGACTAGGTGCATGAATAATGCATCCGTGCAGGGAACGGGGAAGGTTTCTGTGTAAGGACGTAGCTGGAGCATGCGTGTCTACCAAATGCCTTCAATTAGCTTATTATTTATTCATTTATTTTTAGCGAGTTATGAAAACCAGCACACGAGCCCACAAATGTATTAGGATTATTATTAAGGCAGGGAACAAGAAATTGACTCTTCTGGTGCAGGGGAACCTTTAAAGGTGAACTTTCTGACCGCCTCAGCAGCAATTATCATCTTTCCAAAGAGTCATTCAGCATGAACGCTAGATTGGTGAGGAATTCTTTTCATTCATAAGTCCAACATCCTCTTCAGTAGCCTGTTTCTAGTAGCTGAGGAATGCAGTTTGCAGCTGCAAAAGTAATTGCTGTTTATTGCCAATTTAACTAATGAGTCCTAAAATAGCCTCAAGTGTGTTGTCTGGCTAAACAGCAAAACGGCAAAACACACACACACACACACACACACACACACACACACACACACACACACACACACACACACACACACACACACACACACACACACACACACACACAGGATGAGAAACAAAGCTAGCAGGAAGAATTGATGTATGTAGATGTATATGATGATGTATTTTGGCACCTTCCTTACACACATTCTTGTATAGAAATAATGTAATACACAGCCCCTTACCCTGACCCCCTGATCCTTAACCCTCCCCTTACCCTAACCTAAACCCAATGTCCTGACTTCCCAAAAATGTCCTCATTTAGCTTATAGAATAATTATCTTGGTACTCAATATGTAGCAAGTACAAGAGCGCACACACACACACACACACACACACACACACACACACACACATTTCTTGTGTCCTTCAGCTAGTCTGGACCAAAGTACCTCATCCTGGAACGGGATGTGTTGCTTTTTGACAGATGTCATCCCTCGGCTTGCCCCCAGGTCCTCCCTAAGTAGCGCGTCATTAATAATGCAGCATGCTCTTGCTTAAACCTGCCTGTTGTTGTGCTTAGATTGAGCTGGAAGTTCCATACTACTCATCAAAACACTCCTCTTCCTTTGGTGGCAAGTTCCCCCTACGATTCTACAGCATGCATGAGGCAAAGGTGAGTCCTTCAAAACAACAGAGGCACAATTCCACAACTCCACCGGGGATTAGAAAATATTGTATGGAGGGAGGAAAAAAACTTTTGTGGAAGACAATCTGGGTGAAGGAATCACGCAACAGTTATCTCCGATTAAAAGCGCCTTGAATGTCACTTGTTAGTCTTTCACTGTGGACACAGGTGAATATGTAGTCCTCTGCAGCTCAAGCAGCTTGGCTATTCTTGCCAGTAACTGAGCAGCACCCACCTGGACAGGGTTTTATAACAGATGAAGTGTTTGAAGAAAGTTCTGGTGAGCTGTAATACTTGGTGTTTCTGAAATGACGTTTTTGGTTCCCTTTAAAGACTCAGATTCAAAGGCAGGGTAGGCTTTTTACCTTTGTGATTCTCCAGGCATTCTTTTACTCTTGCGTCATTACAAAGTCATTAAAATAGAGCCTAAAATTAAAAGAACAGAACCTAAATTTAGAAAAAGGAATATTTTATATTCCCCTATAGGGCCTCGTTAAACACTGGGAGGGAGGGAGGTCTTTTGTACTTGCTGTGACTGAAATGAAGCTGGGAAGAAGTTAGTAGAAAAAACTGCCAGAATCCCGTGTGACTGTAACCTATCAACACTTTTAAATAAACACTGTTCCTATAAAATTTTAAGACCCTCATCTGCCACTTTGGCCCTCACATCAAATGTAAATACATAATTTATCAATAGTCCTTAAGTGGTCTGCATTTCCCTGAACAAGCCTCTCAACGTCCCTCTTTCAGCTGCAGTGTGATTTAATTATCTAAATGAATCTTTAGTGAAGTAAAGGCTGGGTTTCACAAGGACGCTTCAGGGTTGTGGTGAGGGAATGTTGGTTTGTGCTAATGCATGCCAAGCTACACAGCAGCGAGTCGTTGAGTATCAGTACAATGAGCCATGGCAGTGATTCACCGCGCTGATAGAAGTGAGCGTGACTGCTGACATTCAGCGTGTCGTTAGGAGGCGAGATCGGTTCGTGGTAACGCTCGGTGGTCAGCTGTCGGTCTTTAAGAGTCGGTAAGAAGCTGCAAGGAGAGGAGAAGGCGCTCCCGTTGTGTTTCCATAAAGCTGCATGTGTGTTTCCCTATAGCTGTGTGTGACTGAATGATATCAGCCGTACTGCAGTTCTTCAGGAATGTATTTATCTGCATTAAAGGGAAATGCAACCATATATATACACACTCTATATGCAGGATTTAAAGGAGACCGTAGCACAGAAAGCAAATTGCAAAACATAAATACCTTTCCTAATATGATGCCATGTTTTTTTTTTGCTAGAAAAGATGTCAGCACCTCTGCGGGGTTACAGATGTGAAGGCCAAGAAGACCTGACACCGGCAGAGCCATAGTGGCTGTGAGTTTATTAAAAACACAGCCTGTCCATCTGTGGATGTATGCTGGGTTTCTGGCCTTTTGTCACTGTGAAGATGCAGCACATCAGGCGCTTCACCCTATGAAGTGACAGGAGATAAAACCAAAATCCGATATCAGCTTGTCTGTCAAATATCAACAATCCCATCTGCCTCCCCCGATAAGACCCGTCTCGCATCGTGGCTTCAGAATCTTTCAGAAGGCATGAACGATTCTGACTGATGCTTCAAAAAAGGGAAGTGTGATAACAATTTGAACCGGCCTCATTAAAGATTAAATGTGGTAAACGTTTGAGCCTAAAAGAATTTATACTCTACTTTTTAGCACAGACAGACGACACTGATGTCTCCATTTCTGTGACGCTAAGAATAAGATGCTAATGAATGAGATGAGTAAATGACACAATAATCACATATATAGAGCTGTGAATACTAACAATGCAAACGATGACCGTGTTTGTTAAGTCATGTACCACTGACTAATGTGTTCCTTCTTTAAAATAGCCTCTTCTCAGGGTTAGTCAGACCCTTCCCCCTCTACACGCTATAAATAACATGTTTCCATGATATTTATTTTTATGCTTCATGCTAGTTTGTTTTTCTCCTGCAAATAACACACAAATAACTGCATACTCAATGCAAAATGAACAAGTTTGAAGCGTCAGCACAGCAGACTGAATTCTGCATTATTAATACGTGAAAGCAGATGAGTATTGCCATTTCATAATGCACATCTCCAGGAAAATGTGGAAATAAAAGCCGGATTAAAAATAAATGAATATTGCTCACTTTCTTTTGTTTTTACTCTTTGTAAACTCATTTGCAAATATATGTTTTCACTTTTAATTCCATTGCAAGCTGTTACAAAATATGTACAATAGTGTGATAATCCATATGCCGACATCCATAATTAGATAGGGGGGAAATTCCACTGACAATCATTTTCACACAAACGATTTGGTTCGACGCGGATGGAGTTGACACTCAGAATCACACGAATTTCCATTTCACTAAACTCTTCAGTGAGTCCTTGAGGAGGAACCACCTGTGAATAAAGGATCACCCACCATCTGCAATTTGAAGTGATGCTTCTGCTTTTTTTGTGACACCTTTATACAAACTCAAATCTTGTTATAGTGTTAAATCAGGTGTCAATTTTTAAAACTCAACTTTGATTAAAATGGTATAAAAAAAAAAGAGAAAAGACTGGCATTAACATACTCTGACCTAAAGACCTAAAAACTGGGTTTAAGTCGCAAGTGTGACATTTGTGCCAATTAATTTGGAAATTTTCTGTCGTGTATGAGCCTGACTCCTAAGGCGAAATGTATACCTCGTGTGGTTCTGATGATTCAACTCAATGATGTTTTAAAAACCATTTTTGAACTGGAAACCAATTTCACAACTGACATAGTCAATGCAAATAGAGCCCCAAAAATATCACTGGGAAAATTTGTCCCCAACGTTCCAATCCCATCATTCTCTTGAGGCATCTGTTCACATAACGCCGCAGTCCTGGGAAAACTAGGGGCTAAATGGGCCGGTAATGGAGGGAAGAAATAAACCTTTCCTTCTGTTCACACCACAGGCCTCCCAAAACGTCCCCATAATGTTATAGATCTTAAGGTGGAAAAGGATTTCAATGAAAATAGTCTATAGACGCTTAAGCTTTGTCAGTGCAATAAGCTGCCAGAAGAGCAACTGGTAAAATTAGTAACCTGATATGATTTAGCCTGTGATGGGAAAGTGTTGGAAGCATGCCAGAGAGAACAACCAGAAGGTGAAAGGAAAGTGACGCAGAACCAGGAATGGGAGGTTGGTCGGGATGTGTTGATGGAAGAGACGGAGCTGAGAGAATGAAAAAGAAGAATAAGGGAGGACAGTCACCAGCTGAATAAAAAAAGGGGGCTTTTATCATTTATTCATTTGAAATGCAAAAGCAGAGAAGCAGAGAGGCAGATGCAGAACATACCCAACTAAGCCCTCTTCTCTTTGCCCCCCCTCATTTGCATTGAAAGGACTGCAGGGTTTGTGTGAAGGCTGAGGCTTATGAGCTGCATGGAACTGCGCAGGCCCCCCTTGAGCCAGTTCAAACTCCCACATATCGCTGAACATGTGAGAGCTCTGAGCAGAGGCAAGGCAAACAGCACTTACTGCCCCCGCTCTTTTTTGGCAGCTATGCATAATGAAGACGGGAAAAGTAGAACCAAGTGCCGTATGGTGGTGTATAACGTTGTGTTTTTACACAAGCGTTAACTGCCTGATAACTGAACCTATGCAGTGAGGCTGCTCTGCAGGATTCAAGGATCAGACACTGGACAAATTCTGCTGACATTTTTGAAGCACACATGAATTATGATGATGAAAAGAAGAGCTATTGCATAAATTAATACATTTAGATTTTACTCTTTGGTTTTAAAGTTATCGATATTTTTCAGAGATGAAGTCCAGTTCTCAACATTCTTCTAACTTGCTGGAATGACCCGTAACAGGAGGAGTCTGCTGGAACACTGATGATGACGGTCTCTGACTGTACATTCGCAGTAAAGCCTTTGGCTTGAGTTGCAGATGACATGGGAAGACATCGGTATTGTTTTTTCAGGAGATATAATAGCACTGTGCCACAGAAATATGCTTTCAGATGTTTTACCTGCATGTTAATACATGTTAAACTGGGTCCACTCATGAAAGTGGCTGGACTGAGTTGCAAGGGTAATGGAGTTAATGGATGATGTGTGGCTGGATGTATGGAGCTAATGTATGTTATTAAGTGTGTAATTTTAGTCGTACACAACATTGTGTTGCTATCTTAAGTCACCTTTTGTGTCTTCTTCTTCTTCTACTACCTTTTCTGTGAGAATGTCTGTATGTCTTTGCGCGAGACTGACTGTGGAAAACGTTTTATCAAATTCAGATTTAAAAGACAGGTTGCCAAGAGTGACAGTGCTTCTTCACTCCTAACACAACAGCTGTACACGGCCACACAAGCCCAATTTATGTGATGACATAAAGAACGCATCCTGCACAGGTGGGCGCTTTACAAGGCTTCAATGGAGTCATAACTCAGGAATGTGGCACATACAATAAACCAATCAGGCTGCTATTCTCCAGTGCCTCCAAAAGCCAGGTGCTCCTCAATGCAACCGGATTCGCCGTGTAACGGTGTGGGTGCAGGCTAAATGACTAAACACCTGAACTGGACTGGTGCACTTATTAAAACATGTTATTCACTGCAAACTTTAGAGAGCATAAATCATGTAAACCTTGTTTGAATGAAATGATATGGCATATGAATGTTCCTCTACCCTATTGGCATCAGGTGTATTAGATTTAACATAATATTGAAATACAAATCCCTAAAATTGTGCTTCCATGTATTTTCATTTATTTTGTACTTTATCGTTATTTTACAGCTGTATTTTAATTATTGCGTTTCATCTATGTATTGTTTACTGCCAAGACTTTAAAACCAACCAAAAAATGGGGTCGTGGCTGCACGACGTGCACAAGAGGATGCATTACTGCTTGCAGCCCCTTCGTTGTGATCACCTGTACCCAGCTCTTGGCAGACTTTTCACTTGGCTCCCAAAGCTTCAATTAGATCCAAAGATCTCCGTGTCCTCCAGTGAGTTGTGCAAGCAGGACTATCTGCACCGATGTGCACGTGCAGAATAAAGGCTGTGCTGGAGGGAGGGGGCAACACACTGACCGTCCCGTTCTCTTGCTGTCAGGACCAATCAGTGTTTGGCAAGTTAATGGAGAACACAAAACCTATTTAAAAGCTACATTTACCACTTGGCTGATTCCATTACATTGTGTAATTTCCAGGTGTCACATTTCCCCTCCACATGTCTGTCTTAATGCTCTCCCAAGCACACTCTGATTAGTCAGCCTCGGCTGGCTCCCCCAAATCCACTCTAGCGGAGCACCCCATCCATTTGCATTCTCTTTGAGGGGAAAAGCTCTTTGCAGCACCTTTTCTATAGGTGGGAGTTTTTATATAAAAATAATACTGGACACAGACCTAAACAGTCCAGGCCTGTTTACTGGCTGACCAACTGTTTCATTCTCCCAGTGCTATAGATGGTACAGCGATTCACTGGTTGTTGAAAAAACACTTTACAGTTGAAATTCTGCAACCTGAAAATAATAATAATCTGCTCTCATCTTAGAAAGGCACTAACCAAAAAAATCTCATTTATTAGAAGTAGAGGTATTAAACAGAAAACAATTATTTTAACACACAGAAATCAATAAAATTCATCTTCAGTAATACCTTTAACAATATTTTTGATCATTCCAGTAATGCCTGGAGCTACTTCAGCCTCCTTACTGGCCAATATGGTAGACATGCTCGATGACACCATAACTGTAAGCCCATAATAAAAACATGATGGGCAATGATGACCAGTCACCCAGTCGCTCACTAGACAAGCACAAACCAGCAATGAGGTTGGAGATTTTTTCTGGCAGCCACTGATGCTGTGCTGACAGATTATACAACAGTTAACCCAACACCAAAACTCCTCTGCATTTCCTTTCAGCATCCCAAAATTTCAAGGGTTGACTGTACCTTTAAAACTGCTTCGCAGTAATCAATAGAACCTTAATCAAGCGTCTTTATCCAGAGTGGAAATTCTAGCTGCTCCCTGCTCCTTCAAGGTGAAGTTTCTTGGGACCAATTAGGGAGAACAATAATAGCTCCTGTGTAAGCTGGTTTTTCATTTTTTAACCAAACATTAAAATGTCTGAAAGCATTAATTACTTGTTTGCTTGCTTGCTTGTTGCTTGTTATTTTGGATAACATCTCTGCAACCGAGGCCATCACAATTCCTAAACTACAGCCCAAATCCGTCAGGATCTTCAAATAAACAGGAGACAAACATGTTAAATTTCCTTCATGTGGAGGCTTTTCTAGCTTCACTTTCCAGAAAATTAATAATTTTAGGATTAAATAAATATGACGTTGTGTGATTGCCTTTTCTCTTGTGGCAGCAGCCGATTGGTTGATTCAAAGCAGCTCAGTGAGCTAACCACTTAAAACAATCAGCTTTGAATTCCCAGTGGTACCAGTGGTGATCAGGAGAAAACCTCCACTACTTTGCCAAACATGCTGCGGATGTTTAATCAGGGGCCAGGCATTGACTTTTGCTCATAGAAGGACTCAGGAAATCAATGCTGGCTCAAGATGCATTTGTGGGTTTCATTTAACTTGTGACCTGAAGCCTGCCTGTTCTTCGGGTTGAGCAGCCACCAGGGAGCTGCCACCATCAGCTCTTTCTGCCACCAATACGTCCCATTAACTTGAAGCAATTCATGGATTCATTACACAGTTTTTGTGTTTGTCAGTAAAACGAAATTCCACACTAATACTCTACAAATTCATTCAATGAATGAATCAATGTATAAATATATGGAAAATACCAACAATTTGAGTGAACATTGGATAAACCTTGAACAACGTGTGCAGTAAAAGGCATAGGCGAGGCTAGCCCTTTTTTTATGGTTGCTTCAGCACCCCCAAATTGAAACTCAGCACCCCTAAAACCTGGAGTAAGAAATGTTGTTATTCTAGAATTTTAGTTTTTCTTTGACAGGATTAGATAATGTCCAAAACATAATCCATAGTTTGTGGTTTAAATTTATATTTCAAGAATAAAAATTTAAAAAAACACTCCCGTCAAATGGTATCATTCTTTTCTTACTAACATTACCACTCTGTAACGTATACCAAATCAGCGAGTAACGTTACTAGAGTCCAGGGACCATTTATCAGTTAGCTTAGTTAGCACCGTTAGCTGCATTAGCTGCGTTAACGCTGTTAGCACGGCTACAGTCGAACTGAAGTGATCCGAAACAAAAAGAGCCACTACAAATAACCAAATAATCTGCCTATCTGTGTACTGTGTATGTGTGTCTCTGTTTTTAAAGTTTAGCATTACTTGGAGAGCAAAAGTTAACAGTTCAGCTGAGTGAAGATTTTGTGTTTGTTTTGGTACAGGAGGCTGTTTGTGTGAACTGTCACAATAACGCTGGTGTTCTGGAAAGATCTGGATTTTGAGTTGAACCAATGTTAAAATGAGTGACGGCTTTGTGGCATTAAAGTTTTCATTGAAATTTTCAAAGATTTGCATGTCTTTCCAGTCAGTTTGTTCCCAAAACATGATGCTCTACTCTCAAAAATGTCAAAAATGATTATCCAAAATTATTTTTCAATAAACATAGTTTTTGTGTGAAAAAAGGGTAGGTGGCTGTGGTGCGGCTCATTGGGTCCTCAGTAACCCCTAAAGCTCTATCCCTAGAATTGGCCCGGGTAAAAGGGTTAATACATTTATTTGTTTTACTCAAACCTGTCATTATTCATTTATCTCTTTATCAATCCATCTATTACAAAATAATTGATGCTGTCATGCATTTTTTCTCTCTGCAATTTTATATTTTCTCATGTGATTACAATCAAAAGAAAAGAAATTACAAAAAAAACAAAAATCTCATACATGAAAAGAGGACATGAGGATACATTTGTATAAAATTATTGTCATTAAACTTAAACTTCATTTATACATATAGCACCTTTCCTTCCTTATTCTTTAGGATAAAGGTTAAACCATCGACCATGCACGCACACATTCACCCACTTGTGTAGTCAGCCACAAACATGCGTTGTTTTTTTTTGTTTTTGTTTTTGTTTTAAATACGAAACACAGAAAAAGAAATGGTTGGGCTCTGAGGAACCAGGTGATGAAAGCAGTAAATGTCAAACCAATATTGCCCTCAGGGCTGCTCATGTGTCACTGCATATAGGTTTAAGTGTAGACCACCAAAATGGGGGCAAAATTTACATACAGTAATAAAAATCTGTAATGCAATTACACAACGTGCTAATTTAGGTTTGAATTTGCAAAACAATGTTACATTTAGATTCCCGAATGTTCATCTGTGCACATACATCGTTTATTGCTCTTCTCATACATACTTTTTTTTTTTTTTTTTTAATTAAAACTCTAACAATTTCCATGTGAGAATATAAACTCCATAGTAGGAAATACTGAGACCTATATCCTGATATATTGCATTACAGGTCAACGGGGTTGATTTGCAGGTCTGATCCTCCCACTCAAGTCACGACAGCATTGCCCAGTGTTGGTGGAGTATATTAAAAGGACCCACAGGGCCACTAATGATCCGCTCTCCATCAATGTGCAGCTTGCCAGGAAATGTCTTGTTCTCTAATGAATGATTCTGCAGCCAGCAATCAATTTGCACTCATGTTAACGGAATTAAATATATACCCCAAAAACCCACCGTGTGGTGGGTGGATGTGATAATTGTTAACATATATGTTGTGTAAAAAAAAAAAAAGATAGAGGGGAAAAAACATAACAAAGCAAGCTGTCCATCTTTCTTTGGGTCAAATAAAGTGTGTGGGAAGGGCAACATTCATCATGTGGGCTATGAGCTATTTTCTGTCTGCTGAATGACTGGAGGCGATCCTTCAGGAATTCATCATCTATCAAACTGGATGATATCCCCTCTGGCAGGGTGGGAGAGGATGAAGTCTGACACCTCTGGGGTTGCCTGCAGAGAAGAAGGTCAATCAGGATGCATTAGCTTCGCGTGTAACTTTGGCAGGACTACCGCTTTTATTAAACTACGCTTACAGATGATAACAAATGAAGACTCAGGAGATCTGCTGTGCCTCTCATGCAAATACAGCCATTCATTCAGACCGTTTCCTTCTATTTTACATGTTTAAACACCTGTCAGACATTTACAGATTTTCACATTCATAACCAGGATGGAATTGTGCTTTTTTATATAACTACAACATGATATTTTGCCAATAATTAAAAAAGAAATCAATGTGCAGGGAAGCAAAATATAACCAAAACTGTGAGATAATCAGCTGTACAAGCACTGCACCTCCCTGACCAAGCAGAATCTGGCCACTTTCTACAGTAAAAGCGGCAATTTGGAAGCTATTTGTCGGGTTAAAAAAAAAAAAAAACAAACAAAAAAAAAAAAAACGCAGCATGTTTTGTTTAAAAAATTTGTAAAAAAAAAAAAATACTGGTAGAGGTCGAACACAGGTAAGCATCATGTTTCATAGAAAGAAAATAAATAAATAAAAATAAAAAAAGATGCACTATAAATTCCCAGAGCCAACAAAAACACGAGAGACACAAGATGACGCTTTTTCATAAAGAAACAAAGTACAAAGAGGAAAACAGGGAGGAAAATATACAGAGCAAAATTCACAGAGGGTAGTTTAATGAGACGCAGGGGAAATGAGGGTGGAGCAGACATTCAAATGGGATATAAAGATGGGAAATGTAAAGCAAGGAGTGTCCCTCCTCCAGGGTTAGTACATAAAGTTCTAGAACTTTGAACTAAATAACTATTATGGGCTAAATACATTCAGCATTTGATTTATTTTTTATTATTTCAAGCTTGAAACCAACCTTGATGGACAGGAAAGATGGATGCTGAGGTGAATCAAAACCCAGAGGAAGACATCAAGCTGAACCTAGAAATCGTGTGTTATTTCAAAAAAAGGAAACAATAGTTAGGCAGGTCACAGCACGAGCTGATAAGAGGCAGCAATAACACATGTTGCGGCTAATGTTGTCAGCAAAATAATCCAATGATGTTCTGCTGAAGGTAACAACATACTTTACACCTTCCTCAGTATGTTAAATCACCAAGTTAACAAATATAATGGATTATCTTGAACCGAAGACATGATATATGCAAGAGCAGAAAGCCAACGGTCCTCTGTTGGCTGCTGATAGTCCATGTTCAGTGTATAGATTTGTCTCGTGTTTAAGTTAAAAAATAATCCATACCTACATGGCATGTACATGGTATGTTCCAAAGACACAAAAACATTCCCACTAGTTGCTATCATGTCTGTTTAAATACCCAAGCAGGAATGCTATTGAATGCCGACAGGGGTAACATAACATATACACGACTGCTTCAGGATGGAGTTTTTATCACGGTCTGCACTTAGGGTACATTTGTTGGTGCTGAAAATAGTAAATGAGATGTTACTATTTATTATTATTATTATTATTATTATTATTATTATTATTATTATTATTATTATTATTATTATTGTCGTTGTTGTTATTATTATTATTAAAATTCATCCAGTAAATCTCATCACCGTATGATTGACAGCTGACCTCTGGAGACATCAAAATGTTGCAGATGCTAGCACTGGACACATGTATTTTAGTGAGAGATGGAGCTGATCATTCATGCTCACTTTAGTGTCTGTGATGAGCTGTTTAAATAACTCACAAGACTGACACCAAACCTGACAGACTTGTTCTGGTGAAGCTGCTTAAGAAAGAAAAAAAATGCTGAAAACAGACAAAGAACTAACTCCCAAATCTTTTGCAGCTCTTGTGACAACTTCAGCTTCTACTCGTTTTATTTCATCCACTGACATCCTTTCTTTCTCACAAGACTGCTGTTGACTTTGAATGTCTGTTTTTACCCAGACAGCACCTGATATTTCAACACGCTCACAAACCTGCGTGCGGAGCCTTGCGTAAACAGATCAAAGTTTCTGATCTTGCTGATGCCACCTTCTGCTTGTTTAAAGATCGTCTGTACACAAAACTATCAAATGAATAGAATTTAAAAAAGGCATACAATTAATCCATCCGCCAGAAGTGAGGCTTAGCAATAAGCTGTGTTGTTTAGAGAAACACTTATCTCTATGGACCATGCTGGGAAAAGGGGTCTCGGCTGGATGATGTCAGCTTTGCTCCACTGGTTTGGTACATTAGGCTGACTATTTGCTCTATGGGAGAATCAATAATGGGGCATCTGTAGAGGACTATAACAGCCAAAATCACTGATACACAAATCCTGATTCACCCAAAGACTCGAGAGCCACCTTAAGACTGCAGGTGCAAACATTCCAATAGGTAGGAAAAATGTCCAGAAATAGATAGATAGATAGATAGATAGATAGATAGATAGATAGATAGATAGATAGATAGATAGATAGATAGATAGATAGATAGATAGATAGATAGATAGATAGATACTTTATTAATCTTCAAGAAAAATTCACATTTCCACCAGCTCAAAAGGGAAGACACACAAGGGTATGAAAGTCAAGGTAAAAAAAACTAAATACTTAATATTAAATACTAAAACTACAATGCGCTAAGACTGTAACTATAATGTGCAGAAACTCTAATGAGGTAGGATTTTAAAAAAATACAGTCTCAAAGATAAAAAATACATTCACAGTGCAATGTAACAGTGTGTAGCACACAGTTGTGATGTAACAGTGTGTAGCATACAGTTGTCTGAGCCACAGTTGTAGATCTGCCCGTCAAGAAACCGTTTTTGCGCTCTCGGTCCAGCTACACCTGCACACCATAGTGCAAGAGTCAGCTTTACGATTGAACCGTCAACAAGTGGAAGACAAACAGATCTGATTGGACAATCAGTCTGCTGACTTTCCTACATTTGGGATTTGCTGCGGCCCCGTCCCAAATGCTTATGTTTGTCACATGAAACCTGAGCCGCTGAGCCATGATTGTAGAGTGGACCCTACCTTCCCATCAAGCACTCTTCAGACCAGGCAATCATCCGTGCCCTTTCGTCTGTTCCCTTGGCAGTTGCCATGACAACAGCCTCTGCTTGATCAGGCTCCTATTCATGGAATGACACTTGAATGGCCACTTCATGGATCACTGAAACCCACCAATGTGGACAAAGAAATACAGAATAGTGTAATATTATTGATAATAATGATGATAATGATTGGTCACTTTAAAAATTCTCATGAAAACTAGTCCCCAAAACTGTTTCACAAAGATTTTCCTCCCTACCCCCACTTCAGGACTAATGGTTGGACCAATGGTTTTGTTGATTTCGTCTCCCGTCTTTTTCTGCATCAGCTTTCACTAGGCATAGTCCCCTTTTGACCAAAGTTAAGCAGATTTTCCACACAATTATAATTCTCAGCTCCCTAAAATTCTATTAAAGCTGCCCTGATAATGTGCCAAATGAAAATGCTCAACTTGATAAACATGTGGTAGATTTCTATTGCAATCTTTTTGTTGAAATCTGATTTTCAATTGCAACCACAGCAAACAAAATGCAAGCGAGCCTTGAAAAAATCAACAAATGCCTATTTGCTGCTGTTACCGTGTATTCTTGTTGCGAGGTAATTGCTCAGGCCTGCACCAAATCACATTATTATATTCTCTCGCTTTTTTTCCTGTCTGCAACCCAGGTTTGTTTGGCAAGGCTGTAAATGCTGTAGATTTCTCTCCTGCTCTGTTCTGAATATGTAGCACAATCACTCCAGGTTCACCAAATTGATATGCTAATTTAGCAATCCACAATTTAAACCTTTAGTTGATACTAGTGCATAAATACGGCGTATTAGAAGAGTAATATTCATAATATTCATTCAAGCTTGTGTCTATTTTTTTTTTCCAGTGTTTCGGATTTTGCTTAGTATAACTTTTAGGGGGCCAAATATTTCGTAGCTGCAAGTATCATGTTCTCACTGACAAGCTGTGCAGCCCACATACTGCAATTCTAGCCACTAAGAATTTCATCCTGTGGCCAGCATCCTGCCCGGCAGATCTGCGCTCAGAGTGTGTCCTTCAGTCCCATCGTTAAGCAGAAATCAGATGTTATTCATCAGTGAGCGTCACTGTCTGAAGGTTCTCCATTCTCATGAAGCGCTACACCTGAGGCAGACCCTCGGGCGTGCAGCTGACTCTCGCTGAAACGCTGCCTGTGTTTTAGAAGTCTGGTCCCCCAGATTGACACAATCATCCGTCTCCAGTGGTGGACAGTAAAGTGTTCCGTGGTCTGATATGGAGACAATGCTGTCATTTTATGTTAAGCGGCTACTGGGGAAGCTCATGCAGCCAGATGTGCTGCTGTGTTTGGAACCTCAAGAAATGTTTCCACTCCTCTGTAAATCTGACCACATTTAAGGTGATGAGGGGGAAAACACAAAGAATGTCCTCCTCATTCATACAGCAAAGATTAAGATGTGACTAATGTTGTCGCTGAACAAGGATTACGCAGGCACCTCGCAGCGAGATGAGTGCTTAAATTCTTTCAGCCTGGTTGCCTTGCAGTGAGCTCAGATGAGAGCTGTTGATGGAGCTCAAACCATGTCAGGATGCTTATTTTGAAGGAGATTTCTACAAATGAAACCCCTTTATTTCTAATCCATTTCTACCTTCAAACTTAAAAAAACTAAACAAAACAAAAATAAAACAGCATCCAGTTTGAGCACTATTTTTTTTTTTCTTTTATTGAATTTTGTGTGAAAGGGTCTGAGGCACACGTTACTGTCACATTAAGGAAGCACTATAAGTCATCTATTAGTCCAGCTCACATTTCAGCTCCATACAGAATGCACGGATGTATTTGTTGTATAGATGTAGTTTCGCCTCCAGAGCTCGGATGCAGTGATAGATTATGACAGGGCCTTTTCTCTACCTGCCTACAGGGCAGTTAGTCATGTGTGGTTGAAGTCAAACTGGCCCTCTCAGGACCTTTTCAATCCCAAACATATTCTGTCAGCAACCCCACCTCCTCTACAACATTCTGTTCATGTCATCCATCAATCTTTACCTTCGCTTATCCTGAGCCCCGAGCCAGGCCCGAAGATGACATCAACTGCTGGTGGGCTTCAGAACCGCTTCCTCCCTCCGCACCATGTCGGCACAACGGGCCATCGAGCAGCAGACATCCAATCACATGTGACAGTATGAGGACCGCAGACCTCAGGAAGGAGCCGCACGTGGTGTAAACAGGCTCTGACAGCAACACTGACTAACAATCCGTACATCTGCAGGAGGAGCAGCTATTTATATCAGCTAAAGCCCTCCAACAACCAGGTGACAGCGTAGAGATGAAGCAAAGAGGAGAGCAAAGACAGCAACATAAAACACTAAACAAAACATGCCAGTCTGACAACACCAGTGAGTGAGCAGTCGACGGGCGTTGGAGCAGAACACCTTTTTAGTACTGACACGTCGCTTCGCTTCTTCATGCCCTTGAAAATTCACTCTGTGGAACCCAAGAAAGCCAGGTTAATGAAAGCAATTTAATAATCATGAGCCATAATCTTCAATCAAGGGTTCGCTTTTTTTAAGTATAATCATTTAACAGTTTGTCAGCATTCTAAACGATGCGGATCACAAAAGATAGTCCAGGAATGCTGTTTATGTTTACGGGCGCATGAAATGAAGGTTTGACACTGAACGCTCAGTAGTTTTCTGTCTGGCTCTTTCATATTACCTCGCTATCTCTCTGGCTACAACAACAACAACAATCAGTCTGTGTGACATCTAATAATAATAATAATAATAATAATAATAATAATAATAATAATAATAATAATAATAATAATAATAATAATAATAATAATAATAATGACAAAATGAATGATCAACTTTATTTGTATAGCATGCTTTCATACAATAATTGCAGCATTAAAACGGGAAAGAGACATTTAAAAAGTCGTGTAATTCTTTGTGCTCATTTTCTTACGAGCCCCCTGTTTGTCTCGCTCTCTCTCTCTCGCTCTCTCTCTCTCTCTCTCTCTCTCTCTCTCTCTCTCTGTCCTCCCTCCATGAGCTGACCTAGCTACCCTTATGCCTTCTACTTTTCTCTACTTGTCTCCTAACCTTCCTTGGGGGTTCTGAATCCACTTCTGTTTCCCTTCGCTGTCATATCATCCTGTCAAGTGCAGCAATTCCTGTTTCCTTCTCGTGGATGTTGGGTCTGATCTTAGCAGTAATGTTCAGCAGGTTCACTGAGCCAAGGCAGGCCTGCATATCTTAAGCAATTAAATAAAGAAAGAATTGAAAGTATCAGTTTTGTTGTTTTCTGGAATTACAAGAACAAAAAACTTGCTAATACCCAGGGGTAATAGGGCAATGCGAAACGGAGAGCGGATTAGAAATTAACTTGTTTTCATCTTGTTTCAGTTCATTATTTCAAAGAGAATAAGACATTAAGATGTTCTTTCAATAAACAAAGGCTGATTAATTTCCATGGCAAACAAAGTCCAATGGCTCCTGTCTTGTTGGAGATTATTTTGGAATATCTTCTTAAAACACAAACATGCCTTTCATGTACCCCCCCCCCAGCCTTTTTGATAAAGTTATAGTTGTCAGAGGACAAAGAGAAACCTGGAAGCACAAAGGTAAAGTACAAAGAGTCTTTTTAACAAATGCACCATTTTAGAACCCAACATCTTCAATATTCATCATTGAGCATGTGTTTCTTCTAGATTCCTATTTGTCTTCGTTGTATTAATAATGATCCAAGAATATTTTCCAATCAGACTGCGGCATTGAGAGGTGGAGCGTGCAACGTTTGCTGAATTCAAACAGGTTAGCCGCTTCATGACTGAATCAGAGTTGTCAGGGACATCAAAGGGTTATCAAAGCCTCTTTCCTTTTCTGGAGGGAAGGGTTCTAGTTATGGCCGGGCAGAGTAAACGGTGCAAGTCGGGGAAATTCTGTCTGATCATCGTCAGCCTTAGTCTCTCCTTTCATGCAGATCTTTAAGGAGGATGAAAAAGAGAATTAATTACATTGTAATTCCAGGTGGAATCACGAAGGCGCCGACAGTCTTCCACTGGTTGGTCTGTAAATTTGACAGTTACAAAGTCAGACTATGATGTCTGAACCATAAATGAATACATTTATATAAATAATAATGAAACAGCATTACCCTGAAATAGTTTACTCTTTCCAAATCTTTCTAAAGCTTGCTTTTTTGTCAGCTGGGATTAAATATTCCACCACATATGAAAGCCTGAGTTTCTGTGGAGGAGCTTAGGTGTGTAAATTATTGAACCACCTAGTGGTAAGAATTTGGATTGCAAGTATTGAAACCACATTTTTAATTTTAATTACACGTATTTCAGAGGGTTTTTGGTACAATATATTACGGAAGGAAAGTTTAATTTAGTTTTTAGAATGCAAAAGTCATACATACATATTTTGATGTCAAGTACATACTAAGAAATAGATAATCAGATGCCATCCTGGTTTACAGAGTCAGGAAGCTGAAGCCAACCACAACCCTTCATCAGTGGGACCCATTCTTGCCGTCAAACAAAAACACATTTATCCATATTTTGTTGGCTGTTTCTGAATTTCTGATTGCATAATCGTGTTTACTGGTGCATTGTAAAAGAGATTTTATGCATCAGAAACTGTTGATGTGGGCCACCAAGTTTTGGCTTTTGAAACAAGTTAAAAGAATAGGGCTTCACCTTTCAGCAGTGAAACTTGCGTTTGCTAACAGTAGCTTGAGACCCACGAGAAAAAAAGTGTTTTGATTTTGATTTTTTTTTTGGGGGGGGGGGG
>BJFM01001166.1:0-36038 GCA_016586285.1 Arothron firmamentum | reverse complement strand
GAGAGAGAGAGAGAGAGAGAGAGAGAGAGAGAGAGAGAAGCCCGAGTTAAGAAAGGAAATCAAATCAAATTAAGTATGTATTATACACATGTGTAAATACGGCTGTTGTTCCAGTAGGAACACACACACACACACACTAGCCGGGATATGAATTATTCTCTAAGATATCTGCTGCTGCCGCAAAATAATGATATAGATTTTCTTATTCTGTCTGACTTTATGATGCAGTTCAGGATGGTGCACTGAGGCAGAAAGGTTTACTATGAAAAATGTCATTTGTCAAAGAAACAAACCCACTCTCAGGCATTTCTCTCATGCATTTCACTCTCTGTCCCTTTTTTTGTTTCTTGAGTGAAATGCAATCTGAGTCGTCAGCTGCAGTTCTCTTTCTTTGAAATCAGATTTCAAGACTCCTATAAATAAAGTAGGGTGTCTTTTCCATCTAAATCAAATTAGGTGTTTTTTAGCCCGAAAATTTACTCAGCTCTGAAGATAAGTAGAGATTCAAAAGAGAATAAAAAAGAAGATAAATCTTTATGTGACTGGTGCTGACAGTATACATTCAGATGCTCCACAGCTCCATAGGAATAGACTACTTTCATGAGGATTCACAAACATTTGGGAGTAATATTAGACTTAAAAAATGCCTAATTAGAATTTCCTTGTATATATAAATACACTGTAGTGTCACATATTAGGCTCTTTTAATATCAATCAATCAGTGGTAATGTATTTTGTTTTTTAAGGTAATCTCATTTAGGCCACGGAGATTCCTGGAATGTTGTTGTTTTTCCTTATTCAATCACATTTGCTTCTCACATGTTAATATTCTGCTGGAAAATCAATACCAACCACTAATGGTGGAATCCATATTTATCACTTTGACTTTTTAATGCTGTTCCTTCAGGGGGCATACAGCTTTTACAGAAGCAAACTTTAATGAACTTCTGAAGTTGTATTTTGCTGGGAGTCACAGTTCAGGCTATAAAATCACTGCTGCTGCTAGACAAATTCCCAATTTATCAAATATGAAATGATGATATTTACTCAAGAGAAGTGGGTAGATTAGAGAGCCTGGGTGTGTGGGAATGACTCATGGTGGGGCTGTAAAACTGTGGCAGGGACTCTTATTCGCCACAGAGTCGAGTGGATTAGGGATTGCTCTCGCTTAGAGGACTGTGTCAACAAGGGAAGCATCTCCCAAGCTAGTGGATAAATCAATGCAGTGCACACACAGCATGGTGCTTTAGAGGTTATGCAAATGAACGAAGCCGGCAAGTGACATTTTGAAAGCTGTGGATTTATCACCCTTATTAGCAAAGGCTTTGAGGGGTCTTAAAAGGTACTTTCCTCCTTTATTCAACTCTCTCACTTTCTCCTTCGAGGTAATTTGTGGTCAGCAGGGGTCAGTGGGTGAGTTCATATAAAACAAACACAGCGCCCGCTGCAGGAGGGGCCGCCTGTGAAATGGAGGCGCAGAGCAAAGGCGCAGTCAGGACCCGGGAAGCATGGAGCACATAACTGATTCTGTGTTGCATCAGGCAGAACAAATGCGCAAAGAAACTGCGGTTTACTGAAACCGAGCCTGCTCTGTTTTCGTGCAGTCACTCCTGGCCAGCGCTGTCCAAACTGCCAGGGATGCTACGCTTAGAACAATAATAAATGTTCACATACAAAATTAGCACAATGCGCGTGCACGAAATGAAAAGAGAACAAAACATACTCTATGCATCCCCCACATCAAAAAGGCAAAACTCTGTTTGCGCACTACGAGAGATGTGATACACTTGATATAAATTGGCTGCAGCGCTTAACTGATTAGATGCCAGTCGGCTGAAAAGCACGTTACAGCAGATGAGGCTGCAATTATCTGGTCGCAGCTCCTTGAACAGGATGGTTGAAGGAAGGATGGAGCAGAAAAAAACACCGACGTTACTTTAAATTGCCACTACTGCTTCCTCCAAATGATTGCACGTACAGGCACTAGCGGTTGATTAGCCCCCCGTTTATGCAACTGCTAACACTTCACAAGAGCAATCACCTTCCATTTATTATTTATATAATCAAATGGATAATTCATGCTTTTTATTGAAGCTTTTATTGAAGACATTTGTTTGAGAAAGACTGGCAACATATAAGCTGCAGACATCTGCTGAGCATATTAAGCCGGGCAGCGAGATACAGTAAAGACAAATACTGTCACTTAATGACAGTTACTCAAAGGTTTTATTATTGGAGACATAAGAATGCTTGGATAGGAAGAAGGAAGTTCTGCAACCAGATAGCCAGAAAACAACTGTTGATGAATACCAAGGTAAGAGAAGACTCCCTGTACGGGGAACAAAAGGAGAGAGGGATGACTGGGGATTTCCTGACACTGGTGACAAAGGACCAGAGGCATGAATATTTAACATGCTGCTACCAGATGAAAAGTGTAAAGGTGTGGCAGCTTTCATTAAAGTTAGATGAGCAAAGTTTCCTTTTTCTGCAGAGCCGGCTCAGCTCCACTGACTCTTACTCCCAATATTACATTTACCGTCCCGATCATTTCAAATGGTCATGTGACTGCTTAGATATGAGGACACCAATCAGCTCCAACATTAAATCCACCTGTCAGTGAGGATCTTATATTGTAGATCTTAACAATGGATCCTTTGAGACTGCTCAATTGGGACCACTGTTAGCTTCATCTCATTCACAGAAGGCCAGCCTGCACTGATACTTGGGAGTTCTGTTTTTATACTTAAAAAAATAGACATGTCCCACTGCACCAGTTGTTATTATTTCTATGTCTTGCTGGTCGTGACCGCTCACCTGCCTGCCAGTTGACATGTGAATCAGAACATATTTCCATTCCAGGAGGAAGGAGAGCTGAGGTCTGGACGATTTCAGCACCATGGACAGCATCACACTGAATGCAAACGCTGCTCCTCAACAGAATTTTGTGCTGGTTAAATAATAGCAGTACGCAGGAAGGAGCAATTCCAGCTTCAAACACTTACGACAGAACTACTATTACATTTTCGAGCACTACCTTTGAAACATTTAAAAGCCTTTCTCTTACAGAGGCCACTCGAGAGGCCATATCAGCCTGTGTTTCATAGTGTGATCATTCTCGGGTTTACATGACATTTAGTTTTATTTCTGGTAGGAAGATTTATTGTTTCTAGCATTGGTTATTTCAAAACCAAATTGAATGACTTCTAGGTCAAATTTAGGCCAGTTTTGAAAGATGCAGATCAGAGAACAGGAAAAAAATATTCCCATCCATGCTAAGGACATTGAAAAATACTGAAGTCTAACAAATCTTACATTCTGTTTTGTTTGGGTTATTTTTTACGTTTTTTCAGACCCGGTTCGAGAGTCTAAGGACAAAGGGAGTCACATCTGTGTGGATCCTAAACCCTCCAAAGAATAAACTTCGGGGTCTAGATCAATTCAATTTTTTTCTTAGGTGTGTTTTTAAATTTGTGGAACTTGATTTTTACATCTAAGATCATTTGTTTGGAAAAGGTTTTGTCATGGTTTCCAATCCAATCTGGCATGAGGTATCAAGTGTAGTTTCAACAGAAAACCAGAAGGATTTTTAGGTTCTTTTACTGTCTCTGTGCAGAATGCAAAGGAACAATTCTTATCTTTCATTCACGTATTTAGCAAGACCTGATATGCTGCATTTTAAGTACTTGCATGTGTTGATGCAAAATTGAAAAACGTTCTCAGATATCTCTGTATCCTGATATTTTCCCCTTTCGCTCCTGGCAAACACAGCCTCACATAAAATGTACACCCACATGCATCACTTCAACAACATCCCCTCTGGTGACAAGTCCATTCCTTACAAGCATTAGCCGATGTAATATTACATTCCAAATGACCAAACCGTAAAATAGGAGAGAAATCCAAAAGTATAAAACTGCAAATGTTAATGTCACTAGATTTAATGATACATTCATTTAATCATTTTCTTGATCCCTAGTTGAGTTTCCCTAAGTGAAGCCTTTTTCTCATGAATGAAATGATTAATATCACACTGTAGGTCATAATTCTTGGAATTGTCTATTGATTCCAGTGATCTCTGGCTCGGAGCGACAGGAGTTTTAGTAACCGGTGTTGCAGTCCTGCGTTACAAAGATGAAGTCATGCATTAAAAATCATATTGGCATGGCACTGACTGATTTTACATAACATATCCCTGGATACCAGAATCCCATGAGAGGGTGAATAAGGCATAAGGCCTTATGCATTTTTCTGTGTAGTAAATATCCCCCCTCAACTTTTTATAAATGCGCAGTATTTATCATTGGAATTCTACCACCAAAAGCCTCTGTGTATTGCTGGGGGATGGAGAAAAGGGAGCACTGAAATAAATTATTCGCAGACAAATCTTTTATTCCAACACTGAGCACAGACAACAAGTATGCCAGCTCCCCCAGTAATTCAAGAGGTACTTTTCTTTTGTTCTTCCCTTTGTTTTCACTGTGACTATGGAAATAGAAGTTGCTAAATAAGACCCCTCCCATTTCCCTAAGTCTCATACAAGCTTTGTCGGTCTTTTTTATTTCACTCCGGCAGTTTCTTTCAGCATTGGATCATTACCTGTTGTCTTTTTCAGTAACTTGTTCCATCTGGGTCAGACCTGTAATTTTAATTACCAGTGCCAGACCAGTGACACACTGGCAGGAGGGTTGTCTCCAGCCATAAATATGGCAGTTAACTATACTACCTGTCATGGCCTCATAATTGAGTTCACCTTGAAAAAAGTAATGAGGGGTTTTTTGTGATGAGTGTAACCGGAGTATCTCTTGTGTTTCGGCAGGTAGATTCGCGGCACTCTTTGATGGCAATTTTCCGCTTCTTCTAACACACATGACAAATGTGGCAAACAGTTAGCTGCCCGCTCTAGCTCCTAAACAACACACAAAAGCGGAAAGACAGCCATTAGCTTAGCTCGCCGTAACTGTTAACTTAGCAGCTAACAAAGTCCACTTCGTCTCATTTAAACACCAACATGTTACAGCTATTGCATTTCTTATGTGTTTAAGGAAAACAGATTTATTAATCATTCAGGAGACACAAGCATATTAACACAGGAGCAATTGCAACCAATATGAACTGACGTGGCTGAAAAGACACCCACCTCTCCCACAAGATCACCGTACAAAAGGGGAGAGGCAGAGGGACCACCATCAATTTATAGGTAGCACCACAGAAGAAGAAATGAAAGTTGAGGCCCCCAAACCTGACACTTGCGCACCTAACAACCAGATTTTATGTCATTATGACAGTATTTATGACCTTGTTCCATTTGGCTGAGGTGCAGATGATAGCCAGGAGGGAGGACAGGCTTGGTCAAAGAAATGAGATTGATGGAACGGATAAGAGAGTTCTTTATCAGGCACCACGGTGTAGAACTGTTGAAGCAGGCGCGGCTGAGGAACTTTGACACAGCCGTAATGTGCAGCCATTTGATCGTGTGTGAAGGTTTCCAATGATAATGAGTTCTGGGGGGAAAGTACCCAGGTGCTCTGAAAGCCACTGCGGTCATATTTGATCCTCTGTGAACTTCAGACTGTAAATGATATTTAATTTCTACTCGCAAGTGGGGGTCTATGTTCCTGTGTGGGCTTTCTCCAGGTTCAGATCAGTCAAGTGCTGGCACATTAGGTTGATTAGAGATTCTAGTTTGTGAGTCTTTTTCTATTCTTTATCTATATCTGTAAATATTCTTGGGTCATATCTAAATAAAAAAAAAACTTTTTTTTTCAAGATGGCACAGTGTGAGTGGCAGTGAGTTCCAGTGGCTCTTTACTTAGAGAACTTTTCTGTTGTATTTGCTTGCGCTTATTCTTTTATGGTCACTTTTCTTTCCTGCTGTAGGAGCATTTTTGAACTCTTGTGCGCCAAGAGTTCAAAACACACACCGGTGAACTTTCAGGGTTCTGACATCGAGATTGTGGACTCATTCAAATACCTGGTTGTTATCCTCAACAAGAAACACCGACGCCCTGCACAAGAAGGGCCAAAGTCACCTGCACCTGCTGAGGAGACCGAGGTTCTTCAGGGTGAGCAGGGCTCTTCTCAGGACCTTCTATGACACTGGAGCAGCACAGGGACAGGAAGAGCCTTGACAGGCGGGCTCTGTCCTGGGCTGCAGCCTGGACTCCATTGAGGAGGTGGCAGACAGAAGGATGTTGGCCAGGCTGACACCCATCAGGAGCAACTCCTCCCACCCTATGCCCCACACTGTGGAGGCCCTGGGCAGCTCCTTCAGCACTAGACTGAGGCATCTTCAGCGCAGGAAGGAGCGGCACCACAGGTCGTTCCTCCCCACAGCCATCAGACTTTTTAACGCAGTATCCTATCTATCACACAATCTACCTCATGCAATATGGTCATGCAATTCATGTACAGCACTGTACTTGTAAATATAGAGGGTTAGCCATATTTTTATTTTTATTTTCTCAAAAGTCTTTTATATTGTTATTTATTTCTTCTATGTATGCTGCTGCTGGAACACTGCAATTTCCCCATTGTGGGATAATAAATAAATGTATTCATTCTTTCATTCATTCATTAAATCTCTTGTAAATTACGTAGATAGAAATTTTAATCCAGACCAAAACTAAAAAAAATCACACGCTGCCACATTTATACTACAAACCCTTCTTTGCTAACTTTGAGCCAGTTAAAGCTCTTCCTGCACACATGAATATCACACTCCATCATGGCACTGGCAGAGAACTGCACTATGGGAAACTACTGGGCAAAATTTTCACAAGACTGTGGATAACATTCTCTCCTTTGGCGTGCTTGCTCTGGCAGCTCAGTTTCTTGATTGTGTTTACGGTTGCGTCAATTTGAAGAGCACCTCGCTTTCTCCAAGAATGTTTCAAGGCCTGGCTGGTTTCTGCACCCAGGGCTCAAGTGGATCCTTGAATTATTGATGCCCCACAGTTTGGTACAGGATGGTAAATGATGCATAACCTGCATCCACTCATCTGTTCCTCAGTTAGGAAATTAGAAAATATCCACAACCGGAAAGTGAACCTCTGAATTTTATCCTCGGCAGCTTTGGATTATTAAATATTGTCCTTTAAATGTTGAATAATCACATACATATGTTATAGAAGAGAATTACATCTTTATTTGGTTTAAACCGGAGAACTGAAGTGATGCTGATGCTCTGTTGAACATCGCAACGTGTTTGCGTGCTTGTTGTTGTTATGTGTCTTTCCTCTGACAGCTTATATGAGAGAGAGAGAGAGAGAGAGAGAGAGAGAGAGAGAGAGAGAGAGAGAGAGAGAGAGAGAGAGAGAGAGAGAGAGAGAGGGAGAGAGATCTAGATACCTGGCATCGCCGCTGCGTCTGTTTGTTTGGCTCCAGGCTTGCAGACTGTCAGTGTGAGGGCTTTGTAGGGAAACAAAACGTGCTGTCATCTCAGTAACAAGTTTAGCCGCTGGGACTCAACACACACCTCAGCGAGACAAGACGCCATGGCACAGCCTCCAACTCTCGCCATCCCTGCTTCAGTAGCTGACACTTAGGACCACAGTTGCTCTGGGGATGCTGGCAAGCTGAGAAACACTAATGTGGGAGCACTTCTGTTTCATTTATGTGTCTGAGAGTTTTGGTGCCTTCAGTCAAGCAAATATAAAAAGATATTAATAGAATTTAATGAGTTTAGATTTAAGATAGTATGTCTTAGGTGATCAGACAGAGTATCATAGGCTGAAGAAAATGTCCTTTACAGGAGTTTTCTTTTTTTTCTGAATTTAGAGACGACTTTCACGTTGTTTGTCTCTGCCCATCTGTTTTCTTAATACAATACTCCTGGAGGCACATCAGCCCTGGTCTGTAGGCTGTTACAGATGGGAAGTCAAGCATCGCTTTCAATTACTCTCTTATTGGCTTAGGCCTCCCTCTGGACAGGCCAGGCCCAGTGCCAATCCCACTCGTAATGAGAGGATATGTCTCCCCACAGTTCAAGCGTCTCCATGGGTTTGTGTTGTTCTTCATCCAGGTGTTGCTGCGTATTCTATTCTTGAAACGGGATTTGACATTTTCAGAGTGAAAATAGTTTTATTATTATATCATTTTATAATTGTTGGTCAGATTCTTCAAAGATTATCAGTTTGGTTCAAGTATTTGACCCAGTCAGCCAGAGTTGACCTTTTGTTTAACACAGCATGTTCCTTTTCTTCTCGCAAAATACCCCCACGTACCAAAACCTCCCTCTCAGCTTAACTTTTTTTCCTCCCACCATTCGCTCACAAATATGCATTGTGTGTGTGTGTGTGTGTGTGTGTGTGTGTGTGAGTGCATGGTTTGATATTCTAGCCAGCTGTATGCCAGCCCAGTGTGAAGGTCAGAGTACAGCCCGACCAGCAGCAGGAGACGTCACACCAGGACAGGCCACGGCAGCCATGCACAAAATTGCCTCAACAGATCACAGACCTCCGCCCATCTGCTGCGATGCCAGACCGCAGAGGGTGTGCAGAAGGTTGAATTTCGGTGGCAGAGAGCAAATCGGCCCTCGGTGAGCTTCCCCACACTAGCATAGGCTGGTTTGTAAATTAGGCGTTGGTTATGATTTAGTGAAAAAGCATTAACATTTTCCAGGACTGCAGCTGTTTGGGCCGTAGGCCTGGGTCGCAGCCTCTTTGCAAATTCTTTATCTATGCCTGAAATATGTCCTCTAAATAATAATAATGTGATAATAATGTTACTGATGTCTCAAACTCTATTACAACAGTGACTATACAGGATTAACAGCTACAGCAGCTCTCAGCCTAAACAAATATACTGTATGAATAATGCACAAGAACCCTGTCCACGCTGCTCCAGATCCACTAGAGGAGAATATAAATATATGATGCTAGCTGTGGTGCATCCATGTTGTTTTGTCCACAATAAACAAGACAACGCTTCACCTGCGAGTCTTGGCAAACAAGGAGGCATCATGCAGCAACGGAGAAGAGGACGGGTGGAGATATTACTGTGCAGCGCATCATCCACTGTCAGAGCCCAGCAAAGTCAGAAATGTGTGAACAACAACATCCTGCACACGCATCACCAAACAGATGGAGACGTTGAGGAAGAACGGGAGAGTGCGTGACACTGACAAAGAAGTGCATCACAGTCTAATTACATTCTCATATTGTGGAAATTACAGAAGTGCTGACCTCTGGGAAAATCCCATGGCTTGCAGTCACACTGCATAGAATGTGTATTATTACCATTATTATATCCAGCTTTGAGATTGGTTGGGGGCTGTGACAAAGGGCCTGTCTGTCTGCAGTTCCTATTTCAGTTGCTGTTGCTTGTGGCTGATGTGTCCCATCTTTGTGGACTCAATCTTTCTGAGAAAGGAGGAGCTCGCCTTCCCCCGGGGACATCGTTTATTCATGTATCAGATTTATTTTTGCTGCCATGGCCTCCCCGGATTCACATCGCATTTATTAGGGTGGTAGAAGAAGAGAGGGGGGGTGCAAATGCCACATTGTGGAACTTGGGTGCTACAGTGGAGATTATCAACGGTTTTCCAACAGACATTTCTTTCTTTTTTTTAAAGAATAGGAAAGTATTCTAATCTTTAATACGTCAACAAAACAAGATTAAACACAAATGGGACAAATGAACCCAAGATCAGCTGACCAGACCTGACAGGCGCTCATGTGCTCACACTGACAGACTGACAAACTGATAAACTGGTGACCTCAGGAAAAAGAAAATGCAGCAGTGAAAGAGCTTTAACAACATTTCTGACAGGGAAACTTGCATGTTCTGTCCAAGAAAACCCTTTATTTAGCTTTATTCCATTTAATAAAAAGTTATTTGTACAACTTAAAATGGATGTTTCCCACTCTTCAAGTCAGTTCACAGAAACAGAGACATCCTGGATGTAAACTTGACATTCTGACTGGCTCTGATTCATTCATCCACCCTGTTTCTGTTGCCTTACTTCACCATCAGAAAGGTGGACTTTAAAAAGTTTCCAAACAAAACTTTGACTAGATTCTTTTTGAAAGGATTGTTCATACGTCAATGATTCATTTGTCTGTCAGTCTGAGCTGCAGCACTGAAGGTGCATTTAAGAGTTTCCTCTGACAAAGAGGGCTCTTAATAATATTTTTTTTTAAATCCATAAATGAATAAATGTTTAGATATTTGCTTTTGTGCATCTATTGTGTGGAGTCGGAACTGAACTCCTCAGTGTTTCTTCGCATGACTTTAATGCTGCAGCACAAAGGAACCAGAGAACAAATCAGTGAGAATCAGTGAAATATATTCACTAAATATTCTGCTGACAGTAAAAAGGAGTGTGATTGAATTCCAACCAATCCCTGCATTACAATGAAGGTTCCACCAGCTCAGGTTTTCTAGAAAGCAGCGCCATACGCCTCTGTAAAATGTGTCTCTTATTACATTCGATAGCTGAGAATCAATATTTGGATCAAGTATCGCTGCAGTCCATCAGATTTGACATAGATGAATGGGTGGTTGACAGATTGACTTTAATTAATAATTAACTTGGTTTGATGAATATTTTCACCTATAAAATGGTACCTTCACTTCACTTGACAACTCCTTCATGGGAAGGACAGAGAGACACCCAGTAACAGACTCTCCCCTCCAAAGAATCTCCATTTCTCTCTATTTTGTGTTAATCCCTTCTTGGTCATCCTTATCGTCAGCATTTATTTTATCCTCAATCAGCGATGTCTGCTCCCGGGACTGTCACCCAGACAAGTTGGCCTTTTCAAATGGGCGTCAGCCATTGTGGGAGGGTTCAAGTTACTCTGGTCAACCACCTGCCCTTAAATCTGAAGCAAAAAGACAGGATGAAGGAAAAGAGTTGGTCAAATTAGAAGAAAGGTGGTCCAGGAAGACCACTGAGCAGACCTTCCCAAATAGCACCATGAGATAGCACCATGATGATGACGATGTTGAACAGCTGAACTTGCTGGGTGGAGGGTAAATGTGATGAATTCCCAGTACAGGTGAATGGAAATCAAAAGGAAGTTGCTGGATGAGTATAGCGCAGGATTTAATATGACCCTGAGCAGCTGAACAGACTGTCAGCTGTGCAGCAGCCACTCATTTAAAATAATAAGTCAAGGAACCACAAGCTTTCCGGAGATTTTCGCTCATCATGAAGACACCTCTGACCCACACCGTGACCTCTGCTGCCTGGAGGCTTCAGGAAAAGAATGTGTGGGTAGCAATGTTGATGCAGATTTTAGGTGGAAAGTGTAAGACATGGGGGTTAAGAACCCTCAGAGAGTTCATTAGTAAACTTTGCATCACCCCATGACTGCAGCTCAGACACCAGAACAAGAGGACGACCAGCGTTTTATTTTGATTCAGGAATAAACATTCTAGTCACGGTGGATTAACAGCAGTCAAATGAAAAGTTAAAGAAAAAAACTCTGGGAAAGAAAAGTACACATTGTGTCAGAACAATAAAGGCAGAAGCTCAACGCTCTTAAAGGTCTGATATTTACATAAACCTCTACAAAAACTAAAGAACTTCTAACCAGCCAAAAACCAAAAACTCGACTACATTTTGGGGCTTAATATTTAAAACTCTATTTCATTCTAATGATTTGTTTTAAAAGTATCATTCTGACAGCTTTAATTCCATTGTTCTGGTGCCTTTGCCCTACCAAATATACCCCGCTGTCAACGGAAGTAACAACAAAGGGCAAAGCACTCACTTTTAAATGGTGATTCATCAACTTTGACTCCTGTTTCATTGGAATAAAAACCTTCATCTCAAAAACAGTGGAATAGTAACTTTTAACCTTGACTTTTTTCACGCAACAGCTGCTGAGGTAAGATAATATTAATATGTTCAGATTTTTAAACATTTTACTATAAATCAGGCTTTTCAGACAAAAACAAGGTAACAACGACACAATAAAGCACAAGCTGATGCATTTTAATGAATCCTGTCACCTTAAATTAGCACACCAACAACAACTGCTTAAATTAGAGTTATAACTTTAAAAGAAACCATGTAGAACTAAACTCTTGTGGAATCGATCTTTATGATTTGACTCATATTTTAAAGTGCAAATTGAGACCAAGCCAGCCTTCAAACAGAGGACACATTTAATTGAAGATAATTTAGGAAACCCTACACTGCAACTGACAACTAAAATATAAAATCTTTACAAAGTATTATCATGAATGACATTAACAGCATTTGTTTTTTATTGTTAAGTAAATATTCTTGAATCAAATGGCTCCACTGTGTGTTGAGACATGACTCTGTTGCTCCCCAAGCTCAGTGGTGAGGACATAAATCTCAATGGGAGGAGTTTGAGGCCAAGGACATTATCGAATAAGCATCCGAGGCAGACTGACAGATTGATCTACCGTGAACATGATACAGATGTAACGGCGCCATTCATCTTCTCCCTCTGTCAGTGTATTAAGATGCAAGGTGTGTGCGCTATGCCCCAGTAAATAAGCGTTTATTGCCCCGAAACCTACAGGACTCATCTGAACATCTTTGGAAGAATTCAGTGATTTAGTGGCTTAGAACATCCCCCACAGCATGTTTCCTATTGAAATTGACAGAAAAATGATGAAGGTCGATGGGGAAAAATTCGATGTCTGCTTTAGGAATCTTTTGTAATTAGTGTGATTTTATTTACATATTCTGATGCTTAAAACTACAACAGCATGGCTTGAAGAGATGCTCGTGATAGCTCGTTGGTGTTACCAGCTCGATACTCTGCACACTGGCGAAATATCAAAATGAATTTTCCTGGCATGGTGGGTTCAAAGTAATATCCAAACCTCAATCTACCTTCAGTAGCTCATATCTCTGCAAAAACCCACATGAACTGAGGTGGATATTGATCATGACAGAGGCGCACACTGCAAAAACTGTGTGAGGTCAGAAGAAAAGATGCCTCTGAGGGACCTCCAATTCCCACAATCCCCAGTTAACCTGAACAGCAGCACAAAGCAGAGCATCTCTCAAGGTCAGAGGAGATGCCTGTACCTACATAAATCATGAGAGGAGTCATCACAGGAAAAACTCAAATGCCCATAAGCGTCACTCGGTCTCGGTGTGTAAGCATTTCTCACAAAGGCATATTTTTTTCCCTACTTTCTTGTTTTGGGTTTCTGTATTTCATGATTCATCTGTTTTGTCCTCATGTTTAGTTTTGTTTTTAGGTAAACTTGGATCTCCAGGCTTTTTCGTGCGCGGATGTTTTGAGCTTTTACTCATCTCTCCATGTTTGCTCCACACCTTCGGAGTGAACGTTCATCGCGCCAGCAGGACTTCAGCCTCCACGTTTAAAGTCTGGATGACTTTTATATAAAACCACAACCACAAAAAAAATGGATGACAAGTCATCCATTTTTTTTTTCTTTACACAACAAAACCCAAACACACCCGAACAGAACACACACTATCACATTATGTTTCTATGTAATGTTTTGACATTTAAGTGAACAACATTACATAGAAACATAATGTGATAGTGTGTGTTCTGTTCGGGTGTGTTTGGGTTTTGTTGTGGTTGTTAGGGGCGCGCGGGGAGGCGTTGGAAGTTCGGGTTGAGCAGCATAAGTTGTTGCTGTGACAGCTACTTAAGTGTGTGAAAAATCATAAAAGTGCAATATACCTGCGTCCTAGCGTGGATACTACGGCTCATTACAGTACATACATCTCTTAATGTATTATTTAATTTGAATCCAACAAACCTTTAGCAATTGAATTATTATTGCCTGGAGCTAATATCGATCCATCCATCTTCTGTTAACCACTCTTATGCCTCATGTGGGGTGCTGGAGCCTTTCCCTGTAGAGTGTTTGCTTCTGTGATTTGAAGGTCATGTGTTCAATCCTAGACCCCTACCGACAAGTCAAAGTGTCCTTGAGCAAGACGCTGAACCTCAGAATAGCTCCTGAAGCTGCATCTTCAGTGTACGGATCATTAGTCACAATTCCCAGTTTGTCCTTCTGCCATCAGTTTCTGCGAGTGTGAACGGTTGAATGTGTGTAAAGTAGTCAAAAATGAGTTTAAAACACTGTATAAATGACAACATCTGTGTTGAATTCAGAATCTGCATGAGCCCAATGTGTTTTAGGCTGCAATTATTTTGGTCTGTGGGAGGAGCTCTGTAAAGGGGGCCAGGGGCCCATTTCAGAAAGCCTCCGTGAAACTAACCTGCTCGCGAGAAGGTTAGTTTCAAATAAGCCCGAGTTTCTCCTCCTCTTGAAGCCTGCAGGCTGCCGGGAGAGGATGACCTGCCCCGATTAGGCGCTTGATTAAACCCTGATGGGAACTTCTTTGAGCCGATTTATTTACACCCTCGATAGTTTATCTAACAGCATTCTCAGCCCTCACATTGCTCAGATAGCGGAATGGCTGTCAGTTCGGAGCAAATTCTTTGTATTGTGGTTCATGTTTTGTTTTTTTGTTGTTTTTTTTTTTTGGCAACAAGGTTTTGTTTGTTTTTTGGGGTTTTTTAGTATGATATCGGTGAGCGTGTGTCCGAGGTAACCGTCGGGCTGTCATTAACGTTACTGCACTCAAATGGTTCTGAAACACGTTTGTAGTGTTACAAACTCACAGACAGCCCAAGACATCTCATGGAAGTGTTCCACAGAATTGCAGGTATTAGTTTAATCATTAAATTGATTGATATCTGAAGGCAACAGCAGCCAATTACATAGAAAAATCAGCGCGCCAAGTTGTCTGTGTTTAATGGGTGGCATTTAGTGAACCAACACTAGGTGACGCTGGATCTGCCTTTTTTCTGTTATGCAGGTAAAATTTAAACAAAACAAAAATTCAGAGACATGCATTTATAACAGCCATTTAAGTGTCAGGCTTTCATATAGACAATACTGAATACTGACAGCGATGGAAAGCTAAAGATTTGACTTTGTTTAGGGGATTTCTCTAATTAATTAAATCTAGTTATCACAGGTTTAATGAAGCAACTGAACACTGTTTAATGAGGGCAGGATAAACAACACCACAATAGCTTGGATTGAAATAATTTCTTACATGTTTGAAATATATTTTTGTGTTTCATCTTAACGTTCTGCCAAATCTGTTTTGTGCATGTTGGGTTGCACCTGTGGCTCAAACACACATATAGAATAGAAATGTTAAGTTGCCATGGTGAATCACGTTATCTGTGTTGTGTTGATACAGCTTTTCATATCTCCATGCACAAGCGTAACTCTGAGTGAAAGTTCATTAAACCAACTTTTAACACGTGTTCGGATACCAAAAAAAAACTCGGAGTTTGCCAAACTGGCAACCCTGAGTTTAGGTTTGAACTCCGAGTTTTGAAAACCCGCTTTCTGAAATGGGCCCCAGGAGCATGGATCCAAGGGCAAAAAGAACAACAACAAGGTATCACAATACCAAGAAGGCATCAAAATCCAGGTCCAAGGTCTTGAATCCAGGTGCAGCAATATGTCAGACATAAGAAGGCAGGCAGAATCAGGCAGATAAAACCAGGCAGTGAACAGAAAAAAATCCAACAAGTCTAAGGTACCAAACACAGTTACACACAAGAGTCAAACAAGAAACAAAAGCAGAAGCACACTTTAGACAACAGAGATATCAAAGACAACCTGGCACAGAAAGGCATGGCTTAAATAGGCTCAAGGCCAGGAAGGTAACGAGACACAGGTGAAAATCCTAAACTACTTAAACAAATGTAAAACTAGCACAAACACAACCAGGAAACAGAACTACCAAAATAAAAAAGGAAACACACAATTACAAAATAAAATGCAGAGATGACAAAATCAGAGAGAACCTAAAACCTCACTATAGTAAGGTTTTCACTATGATGTCATCTCACAAATAATGACATCATAGTGAGAATCTAGAACCTTTTACCTAAACATGTTGTGTGTGTGTGTGTGTGTGTGTGTGTGTGTGTGTGTGTGTGTGTGTGTGTGTGTGCGTGTGTGCGTGTGTGTGTGTGTGTGTGTGTGTGTGTGCGCGCGCGTGCGTGCGTGCGTGCGTTGCGTGCGTGCGTGCGTGTGCGTGCGTGTGTGTGCTGCCAGTCCGATGGTACATGGGTACACCAACAAGTTACAGTGATTGTTGAAAAAGAGACCTTTGATCAGAGGGTCTAGGAACCCAACCTTCCTGGCAGTGGTTAAAGTCCACCCCTGGGGAGAAGAGATCCACGATCTGAGATGAAATTCAGCCCTTTGAGGAAGAAGGGAGGAGAGCAACTGGAGCCCTTCCGCATATCCTTTTTTCTCCGAGCAGTGTACACCACCGTCGTGGGCTCGTTGTAGCACAGGGAAAATTGATGGTTCAGCCAGGAAGCTTCTGTGTGGTGATGATGATTTATTTACAACCAACCACCAAACACAAAAAGTGACAAATTATGTGCAGTATCAACCAAAGACCAAAAAAAAAATGTAATTCAGAAAGATCCATATAAAGAAGCAAGACTTACAATACAGTTGATCCGTGTTGGTGTCGAGTGTGCACCTTCAAACACCCACAGCGGAAGAAAGAGTTCATGCAGCAGGGATGAGATTGTGGTAGTCCATGGCTGTGATATACTCAAGCAGACTTGCTTGGTGCCAGTCTGTGCAGTAACGGTCTCTGCAGAAACGAGATTGCTGCGCGTGCTCCTGGCAACCGGCACCCTTCGGCCAGAGAGAAAGAGCAAGTGCCAGTTCCAGGAATAACGGGCGTTTTATCAGCACTCCATCACAGATCCCTTACTAACCCAGTCAATTTATACCGGTGGGAGATGAGGGAGGACCCACTGTGCAGATCGTGTGGTGGTAAAGGTACAGTGGCCCATATTCTGTCAGGGTGCAAGCCCTGTTGTCACAGGGGCGATACAGGTGCTGGCAAAGCCCGCAGACACCCTGGATCACAGAAGGAGGAAGAAGTAACCCGCCAAAGCAAGACCATTGCTGAGCACGACCACCTTTGTGAAAGAGAGCCAGAGAGCTGTCGTCCACAAGCAGGCCAGGCAGAACCTCCTGCACGCAGCACAGAGATGGGAAATGGAGGCTGACCTTGGGAGGAAGCTCCACTTCCCAGAGGCAGTACTGTCCGTCTGACATCATAATGTGGTCGCTAGAAGAGAAGAAGATCATCCTGGTGGAGTTGATAGTGCTATGGGAGGAAGGCTGTGAGAAAGCTGCAGAGAAGAAAAAAGGCAAAGACCAGCAACTTTCCCAAGACTGCCAGGATAAGGGCTCGACAACTTGGCTATTGACCGTGGAGGTTGGATGTTGAGGATTCCCAGCGCAATCGGTATTGGACTGAGGGGTCACTTAAGGAAGACAGCGATTTGTAGGATGGGAGAAAAGGCAGAGAGAGCCTCCTGTTGGCTCTGGCATCAGAGAGAGGACGTAAGCTGGAGACCTGGAGGAGAGGGGCAGTGACCAGAGGAGTCACTGCCGACCCGCCAACTGGAGGGTGTCAGGGTTGAACATCAGGACACCCAGTGAGGGTTGGGGACCAACTGATGAGCTCTCTTCCAGGCCAAGTATTATGCAACATAGAACATAAAGATGGACCAGACATCCAAAGCTTTTACACTGCCCTCTGTCTTTCTTTTTTGATCTCAAAAGATTTTTCACAAAAAAGAAAAAAAAAAAAATCCCGACAGCCCATTGACACAGACGAATTCCTATCGGACAGCTAAACAACTAAGTCTGGAGCTCAAAATAAAGTAAAAGGAGTAAAGGTAGCAACAAGATTCTTTGGTTAATGTCATGATACCAAGATGACAGCGCTCATTTTTTTTTAATTTATGCATTTGGAGGAAAGGAAACTTTGCCAATCGAGTTATGTCAATGTGCGTAACATAAAAACATTGGTATTCTAGTCATGTCACACTCTAATCATGTGATTATCTGAAAGTTTTAACATTTGTACTATAACATACAGTATTTCTCTTTAGGGAGTTTTTAAGGGAAAAGTAAAAGAAGATTACTCGTACTTTTTCATACTTTACATATAAGTAAATCACCTTAACAGTGTGTAACTCGCCTCTTTCAAATGTCAAGTTGTAACATGATCAAAAGGAGCAGTAAATTCAGCCAGAAAAAAAAGTTTGGAAGGAATCTTGAGAAAACTGTATATTCATAGTTACATTCACTTCTAAAGAATCCTGACATCTTGTCTAACAATAGCAAGCTTTGATTGAAAATGTGACATCTGCCACAGACGGGGGCATATACCTGCACATTGAGGCCTTTTCTAACCATCAGACCACTGGATGAGAAAGTCAGCTTCTTTGTAAAAAAATATAACATGCATCACTTTATGTGGCAGCAGTGTTCCTTAATTATATACAGTTTTCTTTTCTTTTCTTCTCTGTCCGAAACACCCGTTCACTCTCCTGAAAATTGCATTCAAAGTTTCTCAGAAAGCTCTGTGAGCATTTCTTTGTCACAAGGCCTTTTTGCAACTTTTTGAAGAAATGGCTAATTAAATAGTCAATATCTCTTGCAATTCCTGGAAATTTGCTTATTATTGATCCATCCCCCATCTCTCCTGCTGTGAACCAGATGCATTCCTCCATTGATCCCACATCAGTCTGAGCAGCGTACCGGTGAAGTATTTTTGAAATCTCAGGCTATTACATATTGATTTCAGAAAACCTTTCATTTTTCGCTGCAAAATACATCCAGTTTATTTTGAAAGGGACTCATTTTCAACACCAAAGCAATATCAGACTTACAGAGGCATCAACTGCTCCACTTCGAAGGATGATGCATTTGTATCCGCCCATTTATCTCATCTACAGCCATATTTCTTTCTGTGTTGCTTTTTTGACTCAGTCATCATAAATATTTTACTCTGCCATCAGCGCCATTATCATAATTCTTTTAAAGTTATTTGAAACGTTGCACGTCAACAGCCAACTCGGCGTTAATTCATGCCTGATTTACAAGATTTCTATATATGGCTCCAACTTCAAGGTACACAGATTGCGGTTTTGATACCGAGTTGCTTTGTTGTTTGGAAAAGGAGGGGGGGCACAAAAAAAAAAACAACAACCCTGAATTCTATTTCTGTCGAGCGACAACCCTCCGCCGTCTCATGGATGTCAGAAGTTGAATTTACAAGACAAAGGCGGTGAGAGCACTGCCGACAAGCTGCAGCTCTCTCCTGACAGATGGATGATAAATAAACGACAGCGGCTCAAACGAAAACGCGCTCTTTGAAAGATGAAGTAAGACATTCGGCAAGATGTTTGCTATCTCTAAATGAGACTTTCTATGGTATTTATTCATCATATATTGTATGTACTGGGCTTCTGATCTCTTTTGTAATCTTTTTTTGTCAAGACTATGTGGTATCAGTATTTATTTTATACTTAATTTTCAAATTATTGCAAAACAGCATTTGATTTAAACATGTACTGGAATTTAGATTTTCATATGTTAATTTGAAATTTTACATTGCATTTACATTGCTTAGTCATATTTTTCCAGTGCTTGAGTCTGTGGAACTGCAGAGTTAATGTAGTTTAACTTGTGTGTATAAGGAAAGACCCTGATTTTGAATTTATAATGAAGGTTTATACAGCCTCTGCACAATTATGGCTTATGAATATGCTAATGTTAAATCTCAGAGTTTTTGGCACGGCAAAATTTTCCAGGGGAAAAGATGTTGACTCTGTTGCACCCGGGGAAAAAAAATGATGCAAAGACGTTGCTAATTTATTCACAAGGAGACAAGCTCGACATTGTCAGAGAGCCGACTGTGCGCTCACATGTTTCAGTTCCCCTCAGCAGGTGGCCAGACAGTCACAGATATGACAAACATCAGATCTGCAATCATTTGTCACAGCTCAGAGCTGCTCAGCATTATGGTGCATATTTGTATTCAGTCTATGTCTAATGGCTATTCTGAAGCAAAAGACATACTCAGGACAGATAATCAAAGTCAAATATTTGTCAGAATTGTCCTCTTTTTGTCGTGTTCACACGCCAGGAATGTTGAATGTGGCATGTCTGTTCTATGTGTGGGCCTCTTACTATTTTCGTCCTATTTTTAGGGAACAATGACAACAGCCAGTGAAGTCAGGGCAGGCTGGCTGAAACCCACACAAAACGATTGTTCCTGCTATTTTAAATGTCTCTGTAAAACTCAGTTTACAGCCACTTAGATTGAAGGAACACACTATTAAATGAAACACACTATTAAATGGACCAAACCATAATATAAATGGGCATGGAATGACTAGGGAGCCAAGGCTTTAGCTGACAGGCGAATACTGGGCTCCTGGGGGAGCCAGGTGGCATAACTACTGCTGAGCTCAGTGCACCCTGATTGTGTAGAACATAAGGTGTCATTTGGAGCAACAGGGTAGTTTAAACTTTGCCCGTATTGTGGAAAAGGATGTTCATGTCACTCAATTGGTTTTAAACATTACAAAGACTGCAAATGAGTTTTAACAGTTGTTTCTACTGCATAGGACCTGGACTGCACTGAACTGGACTGTTTTTTGGTATATTCAGTTTGTGTGTTATGGATTTACCGTTAATGTTGTGGGCCATTTATTTGGATAATGAACACCACATTTAGTTTTAGGGATTTTTTTTTATTATTTTTTTTTAATTATTATTATAAACAGTCAGTAATTCCGTAATGTCACACACTCCTCTGGTCCCCCCTCTACTCTCTTTGGTACTTTTGCCCAGTGCTCTAATTATTTTTAGCATTGTCTTGTATCAGGTTTAGGGCAGCAGAGGCAAAACTAAAAGGTGATGTTTCCAAAAACGAAACTGAGATAAGAGGACTGTAACGCTAAGTTGCTGTTTTACAATCTCTTGCACACATTTCAGCTTGTACTCATGCAGTGAAGAGCTCTCTCTCTCTCTCTCTCTCTCTCTCTCTCTCTCTCTCTCTCTCTCTCTCTCTCTCTCTCTCTCTCTCTCTCTCTCTCTCTCTATCCATAGTGTGACGACGCTGTGGCTGATATTGTGCCCAGGTGATGAATGACCAACAGTGGATAAAGTACACAGCAATAACCTCCAGGCAAACCGAAGCTCCTCTGATACTGGCCAGAAATTTATCATTCAATTGTCAGAAGGTTTTATCAGGACCATTTTCTCATGTGAATTCTGATTTATTTTCCGATTTATAAAAGTCTCTCCAAGTTGGCATTCCACAAGTGTCACTTTGGACAATGCACAGAAAATGGAATCCCCTGCACTATAAAAAAAAACATACACACATATACACAGAGAGAGAGAGAGAGAGAGAGAGAGAGAGAGAGAGAGAGAGAGAGAGAGAGAGAGAGAGAGGAAACAATGCTGCAGCAGCATCCATCAATTGGAGAGTGTGACATTTTGAAAAATCTATTAATTTAGCAAATTGTAACATAAAGATGTCCTTTTCAGAAGAGCAGGAGATTGGCTGAGGCCAACTCTATGCTGCAAACCAAACAGATGACCTCTCTCTCTCTCTCTCTCTCTCTCTCTCTCTCTCTCTCTCTCTCTCTCTCTCTCTCTCTCTCTACTCTCAGCTCAGACGAGTAAAGTGCGTGGGTTTGGGCGGCGTGATGTAGGAGGCACAAACCCTGCTGATCCCCGTGGGCTACCAACACTCATCAGCACTTGGAGTGCACTTCACTATCTCGAACAGGATAGACAAGCTCCCCCATTACACAAATGAGTCTACATCAGTGGAAATTCTCTCCCTGCAAACCGCTTGTTTGTTTCTCTCCAGCAAGCTGATTGTTAATCATTTGCTTTTAATTGTGGTGGTGGATCCCTGCTTTTCAATCTGCAGAGGACGGCCTCCCAAGGCTTGCCACAGTGTTAACGTGGTGTTAGGTCTCAGGGGTTCATTCTTGCCGTGGCAGCTTGTCCCCCAGCCGCCACTGAGCACAGCATGACGGCAGCCCTTCAGGGACATTACCCGGCCACCCTATCGGAAGTCTGATGCGTAAGCTCCATCTCGCAGGAGGCAGGAAGTAAGCTTCTCTCTGTCTTGCCCTGCTCTTGCATCTCTCTCTGGGGGCTTGGCAGTGCCCATGCGGGGGCAGTAATGATTGATGAGGCCCACACTGTTTAACACACTGTGGAAACCCAGCACCAGATGGGGATCTACAGACGCGCGCTTTGATGCAAAGCTGCCCAAACGCAGGTCCTGAAGTAGCAGGCATTGCTACATGGCGTCTGAGCTGTTTTGCACTAGATCAAGTTACCGTTTATCTTCATTAAATGCAAGACATCCATAACTAATTAGAGTATACTTTGTTTTCATATACAAATGGGAATTTTAACCCACACTTGAGGAGAAGCGCTGCCAAATAATCCGCATCTACATCTGAAATCAGTTGCTTCATCAAGGATACTTGTTGTTTGGGGTAATCACCTGAGGGGCACAAATGTGTGCACCTACAATAATGTTTTGGATATTTGCATATTTGATTTATAATTTGATTCTCATTCCTCAGTTAGCCCGACTTTTAAACTCTATGATGCATATTAATGCTGCAGGTTGATCCATAACACCCCCATTTACTTCCAGTTGGAAATGATGTATTTTTCATCAATTAGTGAATCTATACAGATGTGAATCATTAATATTTAATGTTATTTTCATGAAAAGGGAAACAGGAGGGGAGACAGTCATCTGTCAGCCTGGCGAATTGAGACAAAGTTCCATTTGGTGGGATTTTGATGCACCCGGTTGTCATGGCACCCAGATTCCATTCTTACTCCAAACCTTTGTACGCTGTAAGTCTAAATGTGTCCTCAAAGGTGCAAGCAAGGGACAGACTCATAGAGACAAGAGAAGAAAGATTCATGATCTAACGTGAGAATAAGAATGTTATAGAGGTACAGCCGATGATTTAGTCTGTTCATCACAGTGAGGCCAGGCTACAGCTGGTTGAGTGGCCCCGGACCTTTTTACCAGCCGCAAATTAAATCAAAGCCAAGTGGTTTAGTGCATGTGCGTTGAAAGAACACAGAGTCCATCTGCATCTGCGTCTGCTTTGATGTTTTGATGTGGCTTTTGCTTCATCTTGGTTCACCTCCAGCGTTAAACAAGAGATTTCCGTGGTCATTGTCTGTTCTGATTACACAGAGCAAACGCAGCGATGACCAGCAGGCTCTAAAATAGTCAAGTAGCAGACACAACAGCGCTCCGTGTGAAGTAACTCTTCAGACAGCTGTGGCTCCTCCAACGGGAGTGTTTTCCCATCACTACTGGAAAGGTCGTGTTTGAGTTCAAGTGCTTTATCACGCATGCTGGGCAGCACTGACAAGGGCCGGATGTCAAAAACAAAGTGATTTCTTTTTTTTAATTTCTAAATTTGAATGCTCACTTGGTAAGCATTTAAGCCCTTTTTAAAAAAAAAAAAAAAAAAAAAACTTATATAATTAGAACTAAACAATGCAATCAATTACATTGTTTTTAAACAAAGTCAACACCTAAAAGTAAGTAAGTTTAAGCCACATTGGGAAAAGAAATCTTAAATTTCGAGACTATGAGGAAAAAGGCAACAGCAGAGATTCTTTGTGTCCTGGGTGCCATTTAAAACTAGAAGCACTCAGAGCACAACCCTTGGAAGGAAGTAAAGATTCCCCCTCTGCTGGCGCTGACTGACACACTGATTTTCAATTGCACACGTAGGTGACAGAGACGTTGACGTGCTGCACACACTCACAGCAGCTGTAGCATCAGGACAGAGAGTGTGCTTAATCAATCACCCGACCAGTATTTAGTTGCATTCCATCAATGTGCAACATGTGTTTAGCACCAATCAACTAGGCAGAAAAAGTCGATGTGCAAGTTAGGATAGGAGGCCGGGGAAAATGCTGCCGCTGTCACCTGGAGCAGCTGTAGCATCCTCTGTTGTTGACCCATTGATCCCGCAAATCAATCAATGAGGTCATTTACATTAACATCATGTAGGGATTTGAAAATGTAATCACTTCAACATGGAGCCATTGCTTACATAATTTCCATAGTGTCACTTCAAAGCAGATCAACAAAACACAACAACTAGTTTGAATATGGTAATAAACTTTTGCGTATTGTTTTCCCATTGCTAATCATTAAATCACCTTTGACGCTGATCAATTGTTCTAGTTTTCACCCAGAATTTCGCATTTAATAACCATCATTGTGAATTTCTGAAAGTAATCATTTTATCCAATCGATAGCTTTGTTTTATAACATTGTAGACAGAACTTGAATAAACGGATTTTTTTTTTCATGCCATGTATACCGTACCTGTCAGGAAATGCTCTTTTTTTTACACATGACTCAAAACCTTGACATTAATAGAGCTGTAAACATAAGGTACAGAAATAAATAAATAACATAGCAGCATAAACCGGTACGCTCCACAAGCAGTGTCGAGCTAATTGCTGTTCCCACTTTGCTGATATACTCGTTGGTCTATCAATGAAACCACACTCAAAGGACGCTACCAACAACATTAGGTGAGATTAGTCATAATCCTCTGAAGTACCAGCTAAACTGAGCCGCAGCAGAGAGCCAATGTAAAGACTGATGTTGGCGACGGCTGCACTGGTGGTTGAACTGTGCTCGAGAGGCTCGAGTATCCGTTCACACACACACACGCACACACACACAGTAATAGCAACGGGAATAATCATAGGTTAGTGTGGCAAAAGAAATTAAAGGCTAACTATCAGAATTTGCAGGGGGAAAATATCTGAGGCCAAAAGGTGTCAGAGCTCAGATGAATGGATTTGGCATTTGTGGATAGTTCTGCTTGGCTCCACATCCTTAATATTCATCTTGGTTCTCTTTCTTGGTGAATGGCAGATATTAAAATAGTTGAGAGAGAACCTCAGTGTTGCACTCAAGCACTGAGATCCCACGGCAGCGCTGGGGAGGATCTGGAGCATCCAAATTTAGTGGAATGAAATCAGGGGTTAATCACCCAGGATTCAGCACAGCCCATCAAACATCTGTTCGGAAAATGGTGGAGGCAGCGCCGAGAAAATTCATTTGCTTCTTAAATAACTGATTCTGCAGTCTCTGAGTAATGAAGTCAGGGGGTTTTTGTCTATTTTTGACCAGAATGAAAATAAAATTGGCTGAAAAAGAAGAGCAAGGCTGCCTATTTCAGAGCAGATTCAGAGATTCAGAGATAATTTTATAGTGTAATTCTTAATCGTCTTATTCATTTCCTCCAATTTAAGTGCCAAATATTTAACGAAATCGTTCAAGAAAAATAGAATAAATTAAAGTTACGTGGAAACAATCGATGTGCCAAGATTTTGAGTTTATTCTGATGGATGAAAATGCTCTGCTCCTGACAGCTGATGCTGAAGGAATTTTTTTTTTTTTTCAAATTTTTAATGAACAACATAAAAAAAGATATTCAGAATAAGTGGTCATGTGACCCAAGAGCAAGACAGGATACATACTGATAGATACAGAGCGTTAACATGCATGTTAATGACTAGTTGTACTTGACATGAACTACGAAAACGTCCATACATTGCAATGATGAAAATTATCCTGCATGTCTTTGTCAAAATCTCCCATCAGTTATCAACCCTAATTAATAAAATCCCCCCCAGTGTTAAAGTGTGAAATATTTAAATGTTTCCATCAGATTGACAATTCGCAAACATTCAGCTGGGAAAGCCTAACATGTCAGAGAAAATGGGATCATTTAAATATTCCTATTTATTTCAGGCTTAGCTAAATCATTGAATTAGATAGTCTGCTAAATGCTCAAATCTATAACCAGGCTCTCTTGAATGTGCTTTAATGCCGTGTAATTCAAATCTATTTTACTTTTAGGCAAAAAAATAAATAAATAAATAAATAAATAACCATGACATACAACCAGAAAGTTTCTTGTGCAATTGTGATTAAAATCTGATAAAAGCTCAGGTGTCTGTTGTTTCCCATGTTAATGCCTTAAAAACACTCTTCAACCCCTTCAAATAAAAACAAAGAAGAGGTGAGTAAATGCTGCAGACTTTGTTTCACAAATACAATTTAGGCTGGGATCCAATGGGAAGATCATTTTTAATGTATCTGCAGTTGTGCTCCAAGGCTCTGAGCACCGACAATGAAAAACAGAAGAGAAAGTCGGGGGGGAGAGAAAGGGAGGATTTGGAAGAAGAAAAGAAGGGACGAGAGGGCAGCTTACAGGGGAGAAGGGGTACGCTGTGAATGATTGATGAGACAGGGCTTTTGGGTGCATTTGCCAAGCAATAAAAATGGACTAATCCATCCTTTTCTCTCCCGGAGGCCCGCAGAACCACACTCATCCGTCCGAGCCGGATTCTGGAACTTTCTGCTCAATGGCCGCTTTTGAAGACGCAAAAGCAGTTTCGGAATTTCTGCCAAACTGGCATCTTTCCATCTGCAGCCTTTATGATGCCGCTTATTTTGGTCCCTGTTGTCTTACCTTTGTCGCGTACCTGTCCCTTTGATGCTGGCTTTATTCACTTATCTTCAAATGCACACTCTTTACTGTGTCATTTCCCCTGGTGACCACCCACTCTCACCAGTGTCATTTTCCCTGCAGACTCTTCCTCATTCATGCCGCATCCTGATTACCCTTTTCTCCCCTTTTCTCCACTCAGCTGTCTTCGGTCCTTTTTTTCCTTTATCTAAACACAGAGTGACCCCTGTTGGTGGTGAATGTTCTTACAGGCTGTAATTTCACATCTTTCTCTTGACTGGGGGACATCAGGCGTGAAATCAGCCTGGCATTGGCTAGACTGTAACAGACCCTGTGTCTTGGGGCCATATTTGCCCTCTGCTCCTACTTCTGAATGTCTGCTCTTTCTCTGTATATAACATTATACCAATCATCTCCTCCTGATAGGTCTGTTTTTTGTCAAATTGGTCTTGGTAAAATACAGAAATATTGTCTGAACATAGCTGCTGAACGTAGCAGCATAGTCTTAGTTTATGACATTAAATTTAGCTGTACTGTGAGTTTAATATTCAAATACAATATGCTTAACATTAATTTTCTTTTGAAGAATTATACAGTGATTCTAATAATTTTAAGAGTTCTCCATAAGCTTAGCTTGCTGATTAAAATCACTTTGTTATTGGCAATAAGCTGGGACTTCTATTATTTTGCCCTATGTGCTGCACGCTTCTGCAGGTCTGGATCTACAGATGGTCACGTGTGCACTTCCTTCATCCGAAAGACTCCTAGGTTGCCCAGGAGTGTCTGCCTTACTCATTTTAACCCCAAATAAACCTACTCAGCTATTATTGTTGTTTTTTTTCTACATAATTATAAATCATATTTCAACTCAGAAAATGAACCGACACAATAATGGGGGCCACCCAGTGTTCTGTTCATAAACATGCTCGATATTACTAAGAAAACCCCTCAGTTATACTATTAGCGTGATATTTGTGTTCTTAACATTCCTTCATGTAAAAAAATCAAAGTAGATCCGGAGCTGTGGCTCATCGAGCCTCCTGACATATGCAGGAAAGCTGATATCATGTCTCCATCTGGTGTTGCTCCTCAAAATAAAAAACGGAATTGAATTGTAGTAAATTTGTTAAAAAATGTTTACATTATGGGGCGTTCATCTGAGAGTTCCTTTGAAATGTGACTTGTACGAGGACCTCTAATTGTGCACTAATTGTGTTTGAGTGCTGTAAAACGTGCCGAATTGGAAGCAGGCAGGAGTTTTTTCGGGGTGAAGAGACAGACAGGGTTTGTGTGTGTGTGTGTGTGTGGGGGGGGGGGGGGTGTAGGTTGATTTGCTTTCATCCTCCTCTAAAACGCATCATGATGTGCTGATTTTGTTAAGGTGGCTCAAAGGTTACAGCAGGAAAGGTGAGCCAGCACGTTTCCATCGACAAACCAACCTGTTAGTGACACCTCACACTGGTTCAGCAACCAATCACGCAGGAATTATGGCGTGTTTATTCACTGCTCCCCTCTCACATGCTCAATTAGCTCCTGTGGTTTATTTCAAATTACCTCTGATGAGCTTGACCTTTGGCCCCAGTCGCAGGAAAACGGAATCATAAATGTCAATGACGGCATTTTTGATTCGGGGAGATCCAAGTGATTAAAGTTAATTTTTGAAAGGTGTCAAGGTGGCCCCGTTTAATTAGGAGGAGTGAGGCATTCATTGTGAGCACAGCTTCGAATGGCGCAGTGGGGTAACCGCAACACTCACCTGTGTGGATGCAGCAGCACTTTTTTTTTTCCCAGTGACCTCCCAGAGAAGATAATTAAGGTGGAATCAACATTTCGTGCTGTACCTGATGAGCAAGACTGATGCATTTTAGTGAAATGACGAGTAGCAGCAAGCGGGGGGGGGGGACGCTGATGGCTAGTAACAGCTTCCAGTGTTTAGACGTGGGCTTCCCTGCATGGCTGCTGCTCATCCTGGCTCATTAGGGCCGGCGAAGCAGCTGGAGGAGGTAGCCGGCGGAGTGGGAGTGCAGAGATTCAACCATCTAGGGTTTGTTTTGGATTGCTGGGAACCGTTTTCGGTTCCCTCTCACCAGGGAACAGACAGAACGCTCTCGTATACATTTCGATTGATTTACAATACTTGCCAGGTCATAGTGCTCGATTGGTATTCATTTATTCCCACATTTCCTTTGGGGTTGTTGCACCAGTTTGAGCTGGGTGGTGTTCAGGACCCCGCGTGACCTCTCTCTGCAGAAGTGCTCCTTTTAAGTCCTGCCAGTTAGAGCTGTAATACTAACTACAGGCCTTGTTTGTTTTTCCCTTTAAACAGAGAAAAAAAAATGCTATTTGTCCACAGGAGTGAAACAAGAGGCGCCATCATGACATTACATGTGAGCAGTGCAACTTTTAGCATTTTCTTTCTTTCTTTTTTCCCAGTTTTTGTTTTGTTTGTGCTTAACCACAAATGATTCTTCGCACCATATTTCCCGAAAAGATGTCGGCAGATTTCTTTAGATGGTGAAAGTGAAAGCCAAGGATGGGGGAAAACAATAACTTTTGGTTTGCTGCTGAATACCTGGGGAAAGAAAATAATGTCATTCTAAAGGTGTAATGTAAATGAGAGGAGTTAGTGCGTGAGCTTTAATGTCTGATCAACATGAGTTCATAAATAACAGCAAAAATGGAATCATAAAAGCACTGTTTTGCATGTTTATCTGCCATTAAAAAGCCAGTGTGTACACGCATGCACACACACCCACACACAGTCATTACAACTACAAAACTAAATCATAGGCATCGTGGGGAATATAAATGATTTTATGTGAGCTGTACTCATTTCACGCCTGGTGGACTCTCACCTTTACCCTGGAATGTGCATGTCTCTCCGTGCAGTCGCAGCCACGACATTCTAATAAAAGAATAATGGAAGCATTCTGCCTTTTTAATTGGACATTGTTAGAATGACATATCAATCCTGCTGCACTGTTGCCCTTTCCATGTATACCGAAATTGAAACACTGCCTGTTTCCTCGTCAGCGTCTCCCCATCCTGAGACCTTCTCTGGACTGTAAATCTGGGCTGCTAGCACGTTGCCACTGCTCGTGGCTTCACTGAGCACCCTACCGTCGTATTAATTTATTCTCCTTTGCGTTATCACGCTGATAATATGATGCTCATTTGATTTATGCTCTTTCTGACTCATAAATGCTTTTATAGAAAGCATAATGTGCCGCTGTCGTCGCATTCTCGCCGATATTAAAAATGCCAACGCTAACTATGATTTATCTGCCTTCTTAGTCTTTGTTTTCTGCAATTTTACATTCCATAGGCTCTGATTTCCATTAGCATGTTTGCAATTATCCAGAAATTATATTAAAGTTTTTGCAAATGAAATGACAGGAAACAATCACCTCATTAAACCCCCAGGCTGAAAAAAAAAGGAGAAGATGTGAATATGTATTATGGGTAATTGTTTTCATTAGAGGGGAAGCAGTGAATTAGCACCTGTGTTTAACCACTCCGGAACCAACCCACTGCAGGTATTGGTGGTGTGCGACCGACAAGCGAGAAAATAAAAACTGGCGGCTGCCTGATGAAGGGCTGCATGTTTAGGTCAAGATAAGGAAGAATTATATTTTTACACATCACTGAGGAGACAAAAACAAAGCCTTCTAAACTGCTGGGGAATAACCGCAAAGCAAATGACTCCCCCTCGACGGATTAACCCCCCCCCCCCCACAGTGGAATATAAAAGTGAGTAAAAGCTCATCAAAATCACATGCTCCAAACCACACAGTAAAACGCATGACGGAGGTGTGCAGGATGGGTACTGCATCAGTCTGTCGTCTCCCCAGAGGAGCTATCATGGAGTCTTTTGTCCAAATAACAACACATATAATATCACCACAACCTCCACAATCCTCCACTCCAGCTAAAATTAATGATGAGAGACTGTATGGACATAAACTGTGTTTTTATTTGAACAAATAGTTTAAGCTATTTACGTCCCAAAGGTTATATACAGAAATGGAAGGTCACCCTGGACGTCAGGGCGACTTCACAGATGTCATTAGAGGAAAAGGTCCATAATAAGCAGCCTATTGAAACTTTTTTTTTCCAATGAGAAATGATCTTCTGTCGACCGTTTAACTGAGTGAAGTGATTTCAGTTGACTGGGGTGTTCTGGTCTGCTGAGGCTGTCAGGTTCTGCCTCATGGACATTGTGATGGGCTTTGTGGCGAGCCCACTATTTCTTTGACTGAATAATTGCCTGGCATCAATCTCAACTGCTGTCACCATGATCTTATGTTTAAGTTTTGTTTCGTCATTGCTTTCTTCCACCACCCCCCCAAAAAACAAACTCTCAAGGGGAATTGAAAAAGCCTGAAACAGAGCGCTGTCCTCTCACATCCAGTCACTGAGGACAAAACAGGGGCAAAAAGCCAACTGTACATTATCTCAGCCAGTTGGCAGCTTGGCTCCTGAAAGCCTGCTCCTCCTGGGTGTGAATCAGAAATCTAACAGCTAATGGCAACAGTCACCCCAGTGTAGCACTACAGACGGCAAACTAATGCCCACACATACCGAGCAGAGCACAAGAGCTGTCAACACCCACCATGATCCTTCAGGGAGAAACGGGCAGAAATAAGGAGGGATTTTTTTTTTTTTTTAAAAAGTAGCGGTCCAAGTCCACAGATGTGCCGAGCTCGGTAACACCTGTTAGACCACACTTTAGCACCAACAACGTCAAACGCTTGTTTCAGGCGGTCACACACGTCACATCAGCAGAGTGGTTTGAAGACCTGTTGGTAGATGGTTGACAGGTTGATTCCCGGGTTAAACTGTGTTGTTATACTCAGAGAGAGTTTTCAGTCTCACATATTCTTGGCGTCGGGGGGGGGGGGGGGGATGCTGTTTCAAATGAAAAAAGGCGTCATGTTTATGAATTTATTCCTGCACACAGTTCATCAATTGTTAGTAATAATAACGCTTAGCATTTGTTCATATTTGGTATTACCACTGTTTCAGTCATTCTCTGATATTTTATTTATTTATTTATTTATTTAGTTAGTTAGTTAGTTAGTTAGTTATTCTACTTTTTCTGGTCTTCTTTACTCGTCTGGGGACGTGAACAGATCTGATACACTTGTTTGACAAAATATTTTTGGATTTAATTGGCCACTGGGGGCAGCCGCAATAAATGGTTTTGCTGAGTAAAGAGAACTTTCGGTTTTATTGATAAATGTATACTATACGTAATTAAAACCTTCATATACATGTTTTTTTCCTCTTTCATTTTAGCCTAAAATAAATAAAATTTGTTGCATACTGATTCGACAAGACTCTTTCAATTCTTTATTAATCAAAATTCTTTATTCTTTCAAACTTTATTCGTCAAAAGCTACTTTTATGTCTATAGTAAGTTTAAAGCATTGTACCCAAAAAATTATTTGAACATCCTGACAGAAAAGCAATTTAAATTGACACACACCTAAATCATCTGATATGTAGGGAAAAAAGAAAGGAATTCTAAAGAGTTGCGCCCACCAACAGGACCACTGACCACAGAGCCAAATGAAGTTTGTGTTATCAATTTACACGTCTGACACTGAAACCAAACAGGTCCTGAGGGGAACAGACATCAAAGCAATCACCCAGGGTGCACGAACAGACGGAACAGCTGCCACGCACACAAGCTGCTCCCCTCCACAGGATTCCATTATGTACAGTATTGTGCTATAAACACTAGCAGCATATGATGCAAACCAATTGCTTTTGTTCAGATCCTACAGGCCACAACCTTTTTGATTGATGAGGGCAAGTGTGAGTGATTTTCTATCTTTAAAAAAAAAAAGTCAACTCACACCAGACAGAGCAAAGCAGCTAGCCTAATCTATCTTGTGCAGCCCCACAGCAGACTGCGAGACCTGTGCTGTGTTCAGATGTGATGTCGAAGCATCTGCATCACCACAACGCAGGTGAGACACTTCAGCAGAGGCTCCAGATCTGTTTTTTATCTGAAATCCCAACAGCGCATTAATCATCACGGTCTGCCCTTGCAGCTAAAGGCAGACAGCAACAGCTGGGCACCAGGGGCTCATCCTTAAGCAGTACAGACTGCAGGAGGTGCAGCCATCACTTCTTGTTGTGAATCCTGACATTAATAGTAATGAACACCTCGGAGCATCGCCTCCGTGCGCCAGCACGAGTGTCATCACTCGAAGGGCTGGCCGCTGGATGCAGTTCTGTTCGCTTGTGCTGGTGACCATGTGCACATGTGCCCTTTCACTGGGGCAGATATGAGTAATATGCAAAATAGCAGGTGGGCCTGGGTGACCCCGGCTGACAGAAATAATTAATAACACTGTTGTCGCTCAGGACATCACGTTGAGGTTACACCTGCGAGGAGCAAACTTGCATCAGGTTCTGGTTCGGCCATACACTGTGTGTGTAAGATTCATGGATGGCCGTGGAAGAAATGCAGATCAATCTCAAAACAAATTCTATCACACAATTTGCAAGTGGGAAAAAGGCAGAAGTGGTGTGAAGACGATGGCCTGACAGAGTCATCACAATAAAGCATCTAAGCAAGCTCTGCAGTTATGTGGTGAGAATATTCAAAATAAATTAAAAAATCAATTTTAAATCTCGGCTCAGGACAATCCTGTGGCAAAGTGGTCTCTTCCATTTGTTGCAGTTAGCACCACCAGGAAAATTGATGTATTGTAGAACATGGTGATTCCTGTGCAGGTGATCTTATCCAGTTAATTGTTTCATGTTCTTGGATACTCTCTTGAACCTAAATCCATCCTTCTGCTCACTGGAGCGAGGACAGAGCCCCGATGAGTCATGAGCAAGGACACCGGAGACTAACCTAATCGGAAGCTTTTTAGCAGAGTGGTGTCCATTTTTATTGGATATCTGTTGGTGCTTGGACATGACAGCTGATCAGAGGAGACAGATAAATCATAACACAATTCAGATCTGACAGGTTTTAGGTGTTCCGCTCTCTGCTTCACATTCTAGTTGAAATTAGCAGATAGGTGTTGCACACATTCATTGGACATTATCCATACGGTCCTACAGGTGAAGAGGTCCAGAGTAATTACGTTCTGCTGCATTAGGATGAAATTATTTGAAGGATACCTATAAAGTGATAGAATAGGTTAGAAAAAAAAGATGACCTTTATTCCAAAGCCAATTCTCAAGCATTTCTTTAAAAAGAGACATACATTTTCTCTCTTTGAATTGTGAGGCATATGAGTGCAAGGGTACTAACTTGCTGGTTTGATTTTATTTTATTTTTATTTTTTTAATGTAAGTCTTTTTTTCCCCCTGACTGTTAATTTTTGCAGCGCCCCGTTTTGGAGATAAAAATATTTTCTAATTTTCTAAAATTATTTTCTCAGACATGTGTCAAATACATAGATAGATAGATAGATAGATAGATAGATAGATAGATAGATAGATAGATAGATAGATAGATAGATAGATAGATAGATTTACATTTCCAGCAGCTGGACAATGAAAACTCAGGAGCATGTAAGTCTCAGACAAAGTGTAAAAACTATAATAAAATTGGATAAAAAAATACGATCTAAGTAACTATATCAACAAAATCTAATATAACAAATAAAGATAATCATCCTGATGGTCAAGGACAACATCGCTTCCTCTCGCAGGTCAGGTGACCTCATCACTTCGCGCTTCAGATCACCTGGTGCAGGTGGAGGTGCTCCGCTCCTCCTCCTCCACATCTCAGCGCTGAAGATGGTTCGGTGGTTAAAGACAATGACTCCCAACGTGGAGACTCGGGTTCAAATCTCAGCTCGGACGGGGCTGCAGGTATGTGTCACTCAGCCGGTTTCTGTGTGTGTCTGTCCAACACAAACAACCAAACAAAAACCAAAAACTCTAAAACAAAACAAACCAACAAAAACCAAAAACCTCAACCAAAAATCAACAAACCTAAACTTGCGTTGCGTTGCGTTGCGTTGCGTTGCGTTCCCTGGATGGACCCGTCGTCGAATTTGCGCATTTCCATTTTTGAGGACTTTAAAAATAAATAACTAAATTGAGAAACATTTTCATGAAAAGTGACACTTTTCTCACAGCTGCCGAGTATTCGGTGTTGTTAAAGTTGTTGATCCAGAGTTGATGTCTAAAGTCCACAGGTGAAAATATGCTTTCATCCAGAAGGGGGCGCTGCAGAGACGACTTGAGGAAACAACCACTCAAACTGAATCACATTTCAACACAAATGAAGGTTTTAGAACAAAAGTGGATTTTTTTCCCCCACGTTTAGAAGAAATTTTCTGGATTCTTTTCTGATCTGAAACCACTTAAAAAATTAAAATTAAAAATTGTCAAAGGTGGGACCGATCCACCGAGTGCAACCTTCAAAGAGAACAGAACACCTGACCGAAACCCCTGAACTAAACATCCACATGAGCCTGATTTCTGACCTGGGGCCCATTTCAGAAAGTGGGATTAACGAAAAGCCTGACTTAATGTGTTGTGATTTCCGGGAAACTCTGGATTTTCGGTTTCAGAAAGCAGGTTCAGCCTAATTCGCATTTAGTTGCCGGGGTAACAGACTCCGTGGACCAAACCTGCTCGCGAGCAGGTTTATTCCAACTGAGCCCGAGTTTCTGCTGCCTTTGAAGCTGCAGACTGATGGAAGAGGGAGATCCGCCTCGATTACACGTTTGATTCAACCCCGATGGGGACTTCTGTGAGCTTTACCGATTTATTTGCACCCTCGATAGTTTATTTAACAGCATTCTCAGCCCTCACATCGCTCATATCGCGGAAAAGCTCTCAGTTCGGAGCAAATTCTTTGTATGATGTGGCGTTTTTTAAAAAATCTTTATTTATGTATTATTTTTGTTGCAGACATTTTAATATATATATATATATATATATATAATATCGGTGAGCATGTGTCCGAGGTAACCGTCGGCCTGTCATAAACGTTACTCCTGCACTCAAAGGATTTTGAAACACATTCGTAGTGTTAAAAAGTCCCAGACAGCCCAAACAGAATTGCAGGTATAGGTTTAATCTTTTAAAGTGGTTGATATCTGAAAGCAACAGCAGCCAATTACAGAGAACTCCTACAAGAAAAAAGTGTGTCGTTGTGTCTGTGATTAATGGATGGATTTGGTGAACCAACACTAGGTGGCGCTAGATTATCTCAGCCTTTTTCTGTTGGCTATAACGGAGAAAAAATGTAAACATGTTCAGAAAACACAAGTTTGGAGACATGCATGTACAACAGGCATTTAAGTATTTGATAGATACTTATTGATCTGATAGGCTTTCAGATCGTCAATATAGCTAAAGATTTGGCTTTTTCTTTGTTTAGGGGAGTTCTCTAATTAGTCAAATCTAGTTATCTCAGAGTAAATGAAGCGACTGAATGCTGTTTAAAGGACAGGCTAAACACTACAATAGCCTGTATTTGAATTATATCTCACATGTTGGAACTCTATTTTTAGATTTCATCTTAACTTTCTGCGAGTCCATTTTGTGTCTGTTGGGTTGCACCTCTGGCTCAAACACGCGTAGAGAATAGAAATGTTGAACGAGATGAACAACCAAGACCAATCATTTCTTTCTTTTTTCTTTATATATATATATATA
>BJFM01001165.1:131790-146456 GCA_016586285.1 Arothron firmamentum | reverse complement strand
GCAGACAGAAGCTAATGACTTTTGTGGGGTGATCACAAATGACATTCCTCTCTCAGTGCACAACCCGTTTTTTACCTCACAAAGGGCAGAAGCCCACACCGCCGCCATGATCATTCGTCTCCAGTCTGCTTTCTCCCGCTTTAACAGTGATTCGCAAGAAAACCGGCAGTGCAGCAGGAGGTCTGTTTCCCCGATGGCAGGGTGTGGACTGTGGAGGTCACAGGCGGCATGGTGCTGTGTAAACTTCTGACTCTCAAGAAAGTCACAAAAAATATATATATATTTTTTATTCATTATTAGAAATACCAATTCATTTAGAACACGGAAATAAATTTAGTAATCCTTATTGACCAAAAACAGCAAAAGTTTAATCTGATTTAATGTTAGATAGTGAGGATAAAAAGGTTTTATCTCTTTTTATATCGCATTATATGAACCGGTTTCAACTGTGCAGAGGCAGCAAGGACACAAGGTTGCAGGTTTCATCTTTGGAAGATCAATGACAGAAGCGTCTGCATGGATGAGGCCTACCACACCAGAGCAGCCAGTGTCGTCTTCTACATCCAGGTGGTAACAATCCAGGTGGTAACGCTGGTCATAATCTCTCCTGAAAGTGAAGAAATAACAAAAAAATCACTAACATGTTCTGAAATATCAAGTTATGCATTTCCAAATATCCCATCTTTTTTATGTTGTTTTTTTAAAATTAAATAAATTAACTATTCGATTAAATACGCCAAATTGAAACATTGTTTTATCTAAGAAAATTTAGAAAACAAAGACTCTTGAAACACACCTGTGTAGCTAAGCAGCTAGCTTAACGTTAGCAAACGGGCTAACATTCGAAGCAGATACGCCAACAGTTTGTAGTTTCAAATTTACTCTTTAGATTAACTCTTTAGATGATCAAAATTTAAGAGCATTTGGTGATCCTAAATTTCCAAGAAAATACTGTAAAGTGAGTCTACCCAGTCAGAAGACGCATATTGTTTAACTTTGTCATACCTAAGCATGTTTAAATAAGCCATTACGAATGGGTTTTAAGTGCTCAAACTATGCTTGCAGAAAACCTAACATCCACAGCAGATAAATTAAAACATGTCAGAAAGTGCTTAAAATGCTCAGATAAATCCTGCACAGGCGTGTAGAAATGGTGCAAACCAACATATTTCGTGGCACCTGGCGACCATCGTCGGCGTCTGAGCTCGCGCCGCCGTTGGCTAAAATGCTAGCCATTACCTCGTGCGTGTTAGCGTTAGCGATTAGCATGCTCAAAATGTTTGCTCACCGATTTCTTTATTTCTTCGTGAGGAAGACGTGGGCTCTAAGCTGCAGCTAAACTCGCACAGGTCCAGGCTCCACCGGGGTCTCTTCGGTCAGGTTTGAAGCTGTTTCAACAACTTTCCTGATGTTTTCTTCAGGCTCAGCGTCGTCCTCCTGACGGGAGCCACCACTCTTCACCTCTGAACTCTGAACTCTGCTCTCGACCAGGTGACCACACCTGCTGCCTCCCGATTGGCTGAGAGCTCGTCAACGTCCGCCTCTTCAAAATAAAAGTTCAATTATTTATTTGATCGCAGTTTAGCTGATTTTACTGCAAATGCCAATTTTTTTATATTAACTCATGTATTTCATGAATGCACACACACACACACACACACACACACACACACACGGATAATTTATGGAATTTACGTAAATTTAATCAAGACGTCTCGGGTTTGGACATGCATTTAACTGCTTTTAACCTTGGCAACACACTCATTAGTGAACTGAATAATTACTCAAGGTTTGTAGATGGATGCAATAGTTTAGCACAAGTATTAAATAGTTTTCTCTCTTTGCATTACAAGGATGCATCACCAGAAGTGGTGCAGAAGGTGAGCTGATGTTATTTTTTGAAGGCAGAGAAAATCAGTAGAAAGAAATTAAGGCATAATTTTCTTCTAATTTTCACTCTGTTCATATCGTGGCAATAAACTTTATTCAGATTGTTGCTTTTTACTTAATCTGGTTTTACTAAAAATGATTGAATATATATGCATGTGTGGATATATTTTGGAGGCGCAGAGATCATTGTGGGAGGAGATGACTTTGTTCTGGAATGTTGCCAGCTATTTTGACATTTTATCTTATAATTTCGACTTTTTATCTCATAATTATGGCTTTATCTCATAATTTCGACTTTTTATCTCATAATTATGACTTTATCTCATAATTTCGACTTTTTATCTCATAATTATGACTTACCATGTTTTTTGTTTGTTTGTTTTTACTAGTGGAAATGGGCTTCCATACTGAGATAATAGTTTCTCAGGAAAAAGAAGTTTGCCTTCTCGCGCTAAAAATTTCTCGGGGTTAAAAAAGCACATGCCTCCTTCGGGCTTCCATAGGTGAATTATACTTAATTCGTATTTTAAAGGGTTTAAGTGTTAATGTGCACGTGCCATTTTTACAGCAACAAGATTCAACCTTTTGCATTACCAAGCATCATTTAAATCCTCAGGTGACATCTCGAAAGTATTTCTTGATTTCTTGTGACCATCCGTCTTCTGGTGCTTTTCCCCCCCGTCAAATTTACAGGCATAATTTGTTACTCTTTGGGTTGTGTAATTTTATTTGGTTGGAGATAATCCTGAAGAAGATACATACAAACATGTAATCAACTTTAAGTTATATAGCTGGGGTTTTTTACCTGTTGAATCATACTTTAAATCACAGCTCGAAGCCTTGACCTTTGATCCCTGAAAGATTAAATTCGATATTTAGAATTGTTGAATTTTATTTCTATGTGAGGCACGGCATTGGAGGAAAGGATAAAACAACATATTTTAAAATGAAAAAAAATATTGGAGATGATGGGAGGATGAAGCGAAAGGTTAGGGGAGGAAGCTTGAATGTGGACACATTCAGAAAGGAGATGAACTTAAAGCCGTCATCTCCTCCTTGTGTTTACAGTTCAATCTCTTCCTTATCCAGTTGAAAAGACTCCGCATTTTCGTCTTCTGTTCTTTTTTCTGTTCATTTTCTTCCACCACTTTCATCTGTCCAGTTTCTGGACACTTAAAGCGGAAGCGGCTCCGTTTCCTGTTTTTCCTCAGGCTCAGCCAGAGATCCTTCAGAGATTGGGTCTTTTCCTCCATCTGGTTCAACACCCTCTCCCTTTTCTGTTGTTTTTCACACATTGCTATCTTTCTTTCTTCCAGTTCTTCAATGTGGACGTCCAAGCTGTTGTCCATCTGAAGGACAGCAGTATTTGAGCCCTTCAGCTGGGTAGTTTTGGCCTCCATCAACTGTGTTTTCTCCATCATTACATTCAAATCTGCCTCCAGCTGCCTGATTCTTTCCTCACAGATCTTCTCTTTCTCATTCAGATCGTTATTGTCCTCCTCCAGCTGCTTCAGTTTCTCCTCCCAACTGTGGGATTTCTTCAGGAGTTTCTCTTTCTGCACCTCCAGTTGTCTCAGTTCTATTTCCAGGATCACGTTTTTTTTGAGGAGCTTGTACTTTTCCTCCTTCAGCTGGTTTAGTTTTTTGAGAGCAGCTGTTGTTGCTGTCATGTTGCTGTCATCGACCATGTGTGGTTCCATGTCCTCTAGCACATGTATGCTGTCAACATCACAGTGTCTGCTCTTTACTGGTGTGTTCATTAAATTGCCCAGCGGATCCATCATTGCATCTGTACTTGACTGTAGATATCTGAAGATAGTTGATGCTGACACTAGATCTGGCTCAAAATTGTTCATTAGACCTCTGGTTTGATCTGATATATTGACTCTTTGTCCTTTTATCTAGCTTGGTTCTTTGAAGATCAAAGGGATAAATTCCTTTATCACAAGAACTCTTGTCTATAGTCTTTGTCTTGTTGCTAGGCAATAAGACAGCCCATCTGATCTATTTTAATTTTAAATGACCAAATTAATTTGCATTTGTAGTGGTTTCAGCCGCACAAAAGAAAAACAACATGAATGATCCATTTGATGTACTATTTCGTGATATATATAGCGAGTCTGTTATCATTCTGGCTGCAATAATATAATGTCAACAACAAAGTTACTCATTTAAATATATGAATCATTTTAAAATCAGGATTAGTATTTGTGGTTTATTCTCTACTGGTGTCGACTGGTCAGTTTCACACACACTGCAACATGGATGATGCTCCAATAATATTTTCATATTTGCCTTAAAAATAACTGTCTAAACTACACTCACTGTAAACTGAATGGTTGCCAGGTTACAAGAAAAACAATGAGTGCAGCTCACACACGGATTAATGTTTAATACTATGGGCACAAAATGTGGAATATTAAGTTCATGCAAACATATAAATGTAAGCAAATGCTGGAAAATTACTTCTATTATCAGAAGTCTGTGTTTATTCTATTTAAACCCTCAGCTGTGCTATAAAAGTCCTATCTGATGTAACCAGAGACGCTTTTAGCCAATCAGCGGCCGGCCTCAACGCGCGGCCCAATCAGAGAGCCGTGCGCGCTGCAGGACCGAGACCGACGCACTTTCATCCAGGGACCAGAAGAATCACCTGCCTGGCTCTTCCCACCCGTCCGACGGATGGACATCCACCCTCAACCTCCTGCCGCCGGGCGGCAAAGCGGAAGCTGACCTCTCCGGTACCGTCATGGCTCGGAACGGGTCCGGTTCGCTCTTGTCCCGCGGGAACATCAAACTGGACTCGTTCCTGAGGAGAAACACGGACCAGGCGGTCTACGAGAGGATCCGATTTTACGAACCGTGCGTGGTGATATCGGAGACCATCAACAAGGCGTACATGCACGTGGTGCTGAGCGACGAGCGCGTGTTCCTGACGGAGTACACGCCGCGCAAGCTCACCACAGCGCTGAGCTTCAGGCGCGTGCGTGACATCGAGTTGGTGAGATTAAATATTGGATGAGATCAGATTACAAGGAAATAGATTAGATGTAAAATTCGGATTATTTTACGCTAAATTAAATTCCGGGTTGTATTACATCACCGTGAGAATGATCAGTCTCTCACTCTTTAATCCGATTTAAACATTCGGATTACAACTCAGATTTAGCGGATTTACTTTACACCTTTTCTGTCTTTTACGCCATCACACTGCTGCATCCTGGTTGACCTTTGCACTACACTTCTACAGATTTTCATGTTTTTGATCCATATTTTACTTCCTAATCTACTGATCAAGGCATATTGGCAACAGTAGACATTACCTGTGATCATACCTGTCAAATTTATCTACCCACAATAAACCCATAAAAGGCCATTTTTAGGTTTATTAATTTTATTCAGGTTTATTTACCTGTGTGATGTGTGAGAATGTGGAGAATATATGTTAATTATCTGGTGTTGGCCTGATGAACGGGAACAAGTGACTTACACATTAAAAGATCTGGGGAGCTTCTGGCTTCTTTTCTATCCCAGCAGGATGAGCGTGTCCCAAGACGGTTAACGTCTGCCTAGAATATCAGAAATGAGCCCTTTTTATTGTTAGAACAGTTAAAAATACAGAAACACGTAATTTATCTATGATGAACTGGAAGAAAACATTTGCTATTTATAACATATTTAAAGCGCCTAATGTTACAAAGTTGATCCCAGATCAACTGGCCTCAGATCTAAGGACCCCATCTGCATGATTTTAAGCCCACCAGCAACAGCGTAGCTTCAGTAAACTAGCTAGCTGCTTCTGCCTCGTAATCCTCTTGGTTTGAGTAAGTCACACACTAAGAAAACCAACTGAAGACCCAGTCTGGCCGACCCAGATCAGACAGGTTCATAATCAGATGGGATTAACTGCGATTTAAATATTTGACCTCTGACCTATGTGACATAACATGATAACAGATCGGAAAGTCTTCTCCTGACTACAAACAACTTTCTTTTTGATAATCAGTGTTATTTGGGATCATACTATTTAGAGAAAACTGAGCCATTATCATCTATGGATTCCAGTTTAATCCAAACATTAAAGCAACTCCAACATCTGATTTTGGCTGAATTTGCTCTGCAGGTGAACGACCAGCCTGATTTCCTCCGGGGCAAACACAGAGAGCTCTGTCAGCACATACGGATCACGTACGTCACTGAGGAGCCTGTCAGGAGGAGGGGTCTTTGGTTGAGCAAAGGTCAGAGGTCACGCCTCCCTCCCGCCGAAGCGCCTTCTCTCCAAAGCAGCCACTGCCCACCGATCACGCGCACCTTTGAAGGTAACCCACTCACTTCATGAGGCCCCCGTCAAATCTCAGCTGGGGGCTCAGGTTGCTGTTTCCTCTGGCTGCCATTTAACCCACCTTTTTTTTTTTAATCCAACAGGATATCCTGCACAGAGGTGAGCATCTCTCTCTCTCTCTCTCTCTCTCTCTCTCTCACACACACACACACACACACACAGCTCAGATGTCTCATGACTTATTTAAAGCAAGAGCAACCTCATCTTACCTTCCTGTTGTTTTCCTCAACTCTTATCTAATATTTACTTATTAAGTGTATGGCAAATATTCTCTCTTTCCAGGGTCTTGATATGTATATTTTGTTTTATTTTCAAAGACAGTTTTGGATTAAGCCTCTGTGGACTATTGACAGAATCTGTAACTTTAGCCCTGGGTTGTCTTTTGTTCTGGATTATGTTCCTGCCATTGATTTCCTGTCTGAAAAATGTGCAGAGAAGAGAGGAAGTTCACCCAGATTAACTGTTACTGTTGTCGGGTTACAGCAAACAAAACTTTAGAGAAGAAAACTTTGGAGAGGATGGGTGGATGAAGTGAAAGGATGGAGGAGATGGAGGAAGGATAAATGTGGAGACATTTAGAAGAAGTGAGGAGATCAACTCGCAGCCTTCATCTCCTCCTTGTGTTTACGCTTCAATCTCTTTCTTATCCAAGTGAAAAGACTCTGCATTTTCGTCTTCATTCATATAATTTTCTTCCACCATTTCCGTCAGTTTCAGGACACCTCAAAAAGCGGAAGCGGCTTCATTTCCTGTTTTTCCTCAGGCTCAGCCAGAGATCCTTCAGAGATTGGGTCTTTTCCTCCATCTGGATCAACACCATCTCCCTTTTCTGTTGTTTTTCACACATTGCTCTTTCTTTCTTCCAGTTCTTTAATGTGGACGTCCAAGCTGTTGTCCATCTGAAGGACAGCAGTATTTGAGCCCTTCAGCTGGGTAGTTTTGGCCTCCATCAACTGTGTTTTCTCCATCATTACATTCAAATCTGCCTCCAGCTGCCTGATTCTTTGATCACAGATCTTCTCTTTCTCATTCAATTCATTATTGTCCTCCTCCAGCTGCTTCAGTTTCTCCTCTCATCTGTGGGATTTCTTCAGGAATTTCTCTCTCTCTCCTCCAACTGGTTCAGCTTTTCTGAGAGCAGCTGGTATAGATCATGTATGGTTCCATGTCTTTCAGCACATGTATGCTGTTGCCATCAGTGTCTGCTCTTTACTGACGTGTTCATTAACTTTCCCATCACTGCATCTGTACTCGATTGTAGATGTCTGAGGATAGCTGATGCTACCACTGTAGGTCTGTCTCGATTATTATTCATCAGATTGATATATTGACTGTTTCCTTTTATCTAACGTGTATACATTACTTAATTTTGATATTTGCCTTGAATTCTTTGCAGTCTTGTTGCTATGCAACACAAATACCCATTAGGTTTGTCTTTTTTTTTTAAATGGACAATGAATTTGCCTTTGTAATGATTCCAGCTAATAAATGCATGTTTATTCAGGGAGCTGAATTTTTAAAGAAGAGATAGCCAAGAAAATATTGACTTTTACTCTCTGGTCTTCAGCAACTACAATGAAGTGGAGATTCGCATGTTAGCATCCCCACATCTGGAGACTCTGAGCCTCGGTAGGGCCCCACAGCCTCCTTCCCAGCTTCCCCCACCATTGTCCTCACCCACAGACACCCAATTCTCTCCTCTGTCACCACGAACGCAAGGATTGAACCTCACCCAAAGTGACCAGGTAAGAATGGTGGAAGACTTATCTGATAGAAGTAGAACTCCGTTAAAATGTTGATTTGCATCCATGTTCTAGGTATCGAGGGGGATCGGGTCGGTTCTGACTCGCCTGCTAAGAAGAGACCGTGTGTGCAGCAGAGAGGAGAGAGCAGCGGAACTCCATCTTTACTCTGTTTCACGTGCATCCAGACTTTACTTCCACCTGCAGAGTTCATGGAACAGTTTCATTATCGTGAGTGAAGACAGGGAGAGATGGAGATTTCTCTCCCTAAACTTCACTTTAATTATATAGAGACCATTAGAAACAGTTGGTGTCTAAATTCATGTTCTACAAAGGCATAATCAGTCAGTATTTCTTTTATATTCAAGTCTTCATAAATGTGTGTGTGTGTGTGTTTCCAGAGGTCAACTCTACTGTTGGACCCGCTCTACAGAGGAAGGTGCAGAGCTCTGCCAGACTTATCTCCTGAAAAACAACTTCCTGTCTTGAGGTTGGAAAACTGCTCACAGACCAAACAGGATAGTAAGAAACACAATTAGTAATTCTGACCTCCGTGTGTGTGTGTGTGCAGCAGGGAGAAGACAGCTCACCTGTTTGCTCAGCTCAGCTCTGAGCTCCTGCAGGAGGGGGTCGGCGTGGAGAGGCTGTACCTGCTGCTGCAGGAGTTGAGAACGGCGGCTCACCGCAACATCGCTCTAAGCCGCCTTTTCTGGAAGGTTAGCAGAGATGTTTGTGTTGCCATCATTGATTCTTTATCTAGTTCTACCTGGATGTTGTGTGTTTTCCAGTCCAGGGATGTTTGTGTCTTCCTGGTTCAGACCCTGGAGGAATCTCTGCATGGCTGTCAGAGCACAAGTGGCGTCTGCACAGCAGATCAGCTCCTGTAAGCTTCAGGCTCCGTGTGCGTGTGGGTGTGTGTAAGCTGTTTGTTTGTGTGTAAGCCGCTTGTTATTTTTCACAATAAGTTTTTTGGTCATTTAAGAACTAATTCTTTTTTCTTTTGTCCCAACGTTAAGAGGATAACTGCTTGGGCCATTGGTCCAGAGCGAGTTGTCAGTGTGTTTGACATAATAAATAAAAATAAAATAGATGTGAAACACAAAGCCATAATATAAAAACATGAAAACCGCAAAATAAGAGTTACAGAATGGATTTTGCGATGTTGACAGCAGAATCCATTCTGTAACTCTTATTTTTGCATTATTATTTAAACATGAAAACTAATTATTCAAAAGTGTGCAATTGGCTGGAAAAATCAATTAAATGGTTTGAATATAGTTCAAATTTTATGTATATAATTTTATATATATGTATATAATTTTATATATATATAATTTCAGTAATTCATTTAGTGTGACTACTTTGAAGAATAATTATTAGTATTGAAGAGATCTTTACTGACTTGTTTTTTAAACTCTATTTACTCTGACGCCATCTCGGTCCTCAGCCTCAGCACTCTGATCGTGCAGACGCTCGCCATCATGTTCAGGGAGACGGAGGGTGAGCCGGCCAGACTTGACCTGCTCGCTGCTGAGAAGTAAACACCTCCTCTGTCCTCTTACTGAATAATTGAATTCTGTAGTGGCCATTCAAGGTCTCTGGCTCTCTCTCCCCACCTGCAGCGGTGCTCTGGCCTCCAGGTTGCTCCTCGTGCTTTGTGACCCAGACACACAGAACCAAGGATGTGACTGTGAGGTGAGCTGTCTCCTGTTCACATTTCTGCCATAATTTTAACCTAATTTTTAATCTGCTGCTTGCCTCCATCACCTCCAGGCACTGCTGCAGGAGTATCTGGATGCATCCTGCTCGCTGCTGTTTGAGTTGCTGCTTTTAGGCCATGAGGTTAGCTTCTGTAAAACACCAGATGTATTGATTTATTCTACATTTATGCAGGATTCAGGTTTGATTTTTGCATTTCAGGCCAGCAGATATTCATCTGCTAACAACTTTTTGTCAGTCAGCTGGATCCTTCGAGTTCTGCAGCCTCATCCTCACCTGGTAACCTTCTGACTGCAGCTCAGAGGTTTCCTCCATGACTGACAGTCTTTCTGTATTCTATTAGTTAATAATCAGTGTATCTATAATTAAGTCCTGACCTGTCCTCTTGTCTCTGTAGTTGTCCTTCCTTGGTTACCAGGTAAAGCAGATGGTGTTGGTTCTGTCAGACCTGCAGGAGTCCCCTCTGAGTCCAGCTCAGGCTGTTCTGCTGTACCAGCGCTGTCGCCTCCTGCTGGCCTGCCTGCAGTACAACAACCAGCTCTCCCAGCAACTCCACTCAAAGTTCAGAGAGGAGTTCAGGTTTGTGCTGCTGCTCTTTTCCTCATCAATATCCTGCAAGTCGGTACTGTTTCGATTTAAAGCCATGATGTGTGTGAGCAGGAGACTCTTTCTTCCCCTCCAGGTATTTTGTGAAGCCATCGTGTGCCGAGGAGAAGCTGCTGCCTCATTACCCAATAAGTCAGCCGACAGTGCGGCTGGTTGAGGAGCTGCTCAATCTGAACAGATGATTGGATGCTTTTTGGAAGAACTGTGACAATGTGTGCCTTAGCTGAAGTAAGGAGTGGCTGTGTATGTTGATCTGTGCTGGTGGATTTAACTGCTCATGTAATGAATATTTACTACTAATGAAAGCTAAATAAATCACCCTGGCATTTAAATTTTTATTGTTAAAAATAATAATATATAGCAGGAAGATTTTTGATTGAAACTGGGTGGATATTTGTTTTGTTTTAACCTGAAAAGGTGGGTTCTACAGTCCTTTGCTCTGGGGGACAGCCTGATAATAAGGTGCAAACAGGTTCCTCCACACCTGTTTGAGCAGCTGAAATAGTTTGGAAATCCACATAAATGAAGATGGATAAGCTGTGGGGAAAGAAGGAGAAGGATAAAGATGTATCTGTAGTTCAGTGCCATGAAATCAGCAATTAAAACTCCGACCTGGATCCAATCGCAGAAGCAGCATGTACAGAAGCATCGCAGCTAAGAAGACTCTCCGGAAACTGAATGAGCCATAGTGAGTCGACAGCAGTTTTCTGCGGATGAACTTGAGCATGGCTTGTAGTTTACAGAGTATGGTTCCTGTAGAGTACAGAACAATCAGACAGGAGGTTTTCTTTCACATCCATTACAAATAATGCATGTTAAATGGGAGACCTTGTGCTGAGATGGCGTCTGCAGTGGTCTGAGAGTTCTGACTGGAATTTAGAGGCAGTTGTTGATTCTGCTGCTCTTTTTCCTCCAAAAGTTGAAGCGCTGTTTGCCTTTGGTCTTCTGTAAAGACACTGCTTCCAATCTCCCCAAGGATCAGCTCCTCAGCCTCTTCTCTGTACCTCAGAGGAACGAGGACGTGGAGCAGGTACAGCTCGGCCACAGTCCTGAATCCTGACACGCTGCGGTTGGATGGACAGCATAACCAAACTCTGGCTGTCTCCTCCATCACTGCCGGCTCTCCTACTTTAGAGTACAGGAGTATGCTGCCAAGGTAATAGGAAAATATTTCAGCCTCTAAATACTAGAAAGAAGTAATACTGCTTACAACATTTATTCGGTTTTATAATTTTAAACTTGTGGGGGAAATTATGTAAACCAAACTTTATAAATTATATTGCAAGCAGTCGTGGGCATTTATTTTCTTGTAATCAAATATCTGAAGCTCTGCTTACCACAACTGCACTATTTTTGGAGGGATTTCCTCCTGGTCCTCATACTGCTGAAGGACCCATGGAAGGACAGCACGCCACTGATTAAGCTCAGCTAATGCTTGAATCCCTAAGGTGCAGAAGCCTGCCTTATACTCCCAAAATCTCCAAAGACAAAACACAGAAACAGTAACATCACACGATCAAGCTGTAGGAAGGTTCGAAATTATAAACTGTATCATTCACCTGTTGTCCTCCAGCTCCATTCTGGTGAGATTCTCCAGTCCCTTGTTGCATGTGTCAAATGCTGCCTGGAAGTCTGTTTGGACCATCATTTGCTCTGCAGCAGTGTCCAACATGCTGAATATCTGCGTTAAAGGTGAGCTTTGCGGCGGGATGCACACTGAGCATAAAATGTGTGGAGGAGCCGCACTGGCCGAACAGTTGCTCATGAATGTCGAATTTTAAACCAATACACGATTAAAAAAAATCTATATATAAAAATTATATTATTAAAAATATTTACGCTTTGAGAAATTGTATTCTTGTAACTTACTGTGCACCCAACTCACAATAAATTCTGTTTGGACGGTTACTGCGCACTATCCGTAACTCCAGATAGTTGTTTATCGTCCATAATCCGACAGTCTTCCTGGTTTGACATGTTATAGCCAACCAGATTCTACTATACTAAAAGAGCCAATCACATTGCATTTTCTTGAAATTACGTAAACACTCCCCCCCGTTACACGTGCAGCAAATGGACTGTGGCGAGCATTTCTGACTACGGGAGAAAAAAAATAATAATCAGAAGCTAATTCTGTGTAAGTGTCCATTTGCATTTTAGCTGCAGAATAACGAGATAAGGCAATCTTCAGGGAAGGTTACAGGTTTGTGCAAACGCTTGTACTGTATCTGTAAATTAGCTCACTAAAAAAGCAGCCTCGGTTTAAGTTAGCATTAAAGCTAGCGATAGTAATAGCCGTAGCTTTTACATACAGTATCTGGTCAAGTAACACAATTTGCCACGATAGGGTGGCAACATTAGAAGTTAGTTACAATTGCTATTCGTTGTTTTGCGTTACAGTAACTGATTTTTCTACTTTCAAATCATTAAAGGTCTGATCGAAATATGTAAGCCGACGTCACATTGAAGCTGGTATCCAAAAATCTATAACGGTAGATTCTAACCTAGAGCTTATGAATATTTGCTTGGATAAAAATATTGTTTGTTTCTTACCGGTGAGTGTTTATTTTCTGTATAGTTATTGCATGATGCAATATCCCCTGAAATCTAAACAATGTTTATATATTATAGAATTTAAAGAAGGGTATAAAAATGAAACTAGCTGTGTACAGTTGTTAAAAATGTATGTAAAATTTACTGGATCCAGTTTCTTAAATGCAAGGATTCTAGTCACGAAAATATTGCAAGCATCTTATTTAAGCCATTTAATTCACCTGGTCCACTTTCAGCTTGCTGTCAAAATGGCAAAAAGCCTTCGTAGCAAATGGAGGAGGAAGATGCGGGCAGAGAAGAGGAAGAAGAATGCCCCCAAGGAGCTGGCCCGTCTGAAACAAGCCCTGAGTCTGGATAAGAAAGCAGACGAGGTCATGGCCGATATGCAGGAGATTGCAACAGTGGTGCCAGCTGACAAAATCAAGAAACAGACAGATGTGGAGCTGTTGGAAGCAGCAGATAACGGTGAGATTCACATTGGATAAATGGCTTTTTTAACCCCCCACTGCTAAAATGACTGATTTTCTAAATCCTTGTTGTGTGCATTACAGAAGGGAAGGTGGACATGGACATGGACAGCAAGCGCAACAAGAAAACTATGTTGGATGAAAATGGTCAGTACCCTGTTTGGATGAATCAGCGACAGGCCAAGAAGCTGAAAGGCAAACGGACGGCAAAGAAAGTTGGTCAGGGTAAGAAGAAGAAGGGCATCGCCTGGTGAGCCTGAAGATGCTGCTTTGCCTTCACCTTAAAGACGATTGATGCAGAAACATGTGATCATGGAGTTTCTGCTGATTCCCTGCAGTGGATTACCTGATTCATGGGTAATGAAGTAATTCACTACAAGAAAAATGTTTGTTCTTGTTGAACGTCAGCTATGGATCAGTGTCAGCAAGACTTTATAACATTCAGGCATTGGGTAGATAGCTTCTCTCGGTGATTGTTGGCCATCATTAAAATACTCAGATTCCTTCTCAGCCTTTAATTTAAATTGTTTAAGCCATTATGTACCATTACATCAACATTTCTGAATTTCTTTCCCATGTTGTTGCACATGGTGATATAGAGATGTGTGCAAAACCTTTCATGAACATTTATAAATGTTAAAGTTTAAAGCTGGAACTGACTTGTACATTTTTTCCTAAAATAATGATTGTGAATGATTAAAGGGCCGAATGATCACATAAAATCCTAAAAGGAAATTTAATTGATCAGAAATCACTAGGATGAACTGATATGATGCAAAGGTATTTGACATGTCCCACAGTCGGCCACTAGAGGGAGACAACGGCATGGTCATGTAAATACTGTATACTAGTAATATAAAAATAAAATCAGAGAAATACTCTTGTCCAATCAGTACAACAAAAATAGAACTGTATGTGTGACCTCTAAGACAGATATGGCGGTTGTATTAACCGTTTCCACGCTGCCTGCTACAGCAGCTGGACGTAAACTGCTGGAAAAAGACCGGTGCGCCCATGACACTGTCCCTTCCACCAACCCTCGTCAATCATCTCGATGTGGGTGATGATGTCATCTGGCTTGAAGGAAATCTCATCGTCAGCCTCTGAGGGGGGGGGGGCAGAAGATGGAAAGGTTTGATCAACAGAAACATAGGGGAGGTAACAGAATGAAACAGCCTCTCACCTCCTACGTAGTCGTAAATCGCCTTGGCCATCTGGCCACGTGACAGGTCCTCGTAATCATCATCAGCTGTGATAGAAACATTACATTTATTTTACAGGTCAAAGCTTTGAGATCTAACTGTGGGCTGACTCTTCTGACCTGCTGGCGCAGGAGGAGCCAGTTCA
>BJFM01001165.1:108476-127221 GCA_016586285.1 Arothron firmamentum | reverse complement strand
AAAATGAGCTCACCGATTGTCTAAATTTGCCTGAAGCACAAAGCTGAACAACAATCACACTAACCTGGGATCTTTCTCTTCCGCGAGGCCGAGGGCCAGCGTGAGCTGATCCCAGATGGATTCTGTAGCTGTTTGAGAGGCTCTGCAGGCTGAAACACTTAAAAACAAACCAAATCCAAAGACACAATCCCAGCTCCACCATAAAGTGACCCTTTTACATCCAGATCTAAAGGCACATGAAGAATGTCGCCTGCATTATGGTCTCGCTCAAAAGTCCCTCAAACAGCCAATTCTAATTGGAGCGACAGTCAGATCAGCAACAACAGGTCCCTGCTTTCATCTACAGATGGTGGATCAAAGGTTAGATCTGGTAAAGTGCAAAGTTTGTGTGTGGTTTTAGTCCGTGAAGCCAGATAAAGTGGTTTGGTGGCTCGTGTTTGACCTTTCTCTGACAGGTTTGGTTCTACAGGTACCCGCCCATGCACAGCAGCAGCAGGACGTGCACGGTGAGCAGGTAGAGGGAGAACAGCAGCGGCGTGCGCTGACGGGAGCAGAAGGCCACTCGCAGCATCCGCATCAGGCCGGGGCCGCCGCGCCGAGACTGCAGGGGGGAGAGAGGGAGGAGGTCGGCGAGGTTGGAGGCAAACCCGGCGCCGGTACAGCTTCACAATCACAGCCATTACGATGGCAAACGAGGCGCCCAGCGCAGCTCGCCCGCAGAGACTTACGCGAGTGACGGCTCCGTCCGGCGGCTCGATGAAGACGGCGGTGTCGGACTGGTCGTCCTCTTGTGCAGACCGCAATTTAGCCTGGCTGTGACTAGTAATCGCAAGAACAAACAGACCTCAGCTGTCAGAACCAGCAACAATCCAATTCCAGAATAACGCAGCTTTGATCTTGGATCGTTGGTACCGTTTGAGTCGATCCTGCGTGGCCATCAGCTGCTCCTCGGCAGCGAACCTTTGCTGTATCTCCTCATCCAGCCTGATGTGGGGGAGCGAACACATGGAGGTAAATATTCCTTCTGTTGGTGGGTTTTCGGGTTGTGTCTGAGTACTGAACCTTCTCTGGAGCTCTTTGATCTCAGTTTGGTGGGCGTGGCTCTCTAACTGGCTCCGCTGCTGTGGGGCTCCAGGAGCAGTGTCCATCTCCTCGGCACCCTGAAAGGACACAAAAAAGAGAGAGAACTTGCGTCAGTAAGTCGTCACCCAAGGCTAATTTAGAATGTTTTGACGCCCACCTCTCTCTGGTAGTGTTCCTGCTGGAGTTTGGGCTTATGGCTGCGGGCCTCCTCCAGCATGGCGCTGAGCTGCCTCAGCTGTTGGTCCCTGTCTGAGAGCGTGGCGAGCGTCTGCTGCTTCAGCTGCTCGGCTTGAGCCATCCAGTCGATGCGCTCCAACCTGACGCGCACAGAAACGCCCTGAATGCAACGTGTCGGCTCCCAAAACAAACCAGGACGGCCGTCGGAGCCTCACCTGAGCGTCTCGATCTCCTGCCGGCCCGTTTCCACCACGCCCTCCAGCTGCGTTATCATGGCCAGCATGTTTTCGTTCTTCGTTTTCTCCTCGAAAAGCTGCTGGCTGACCTTGATGAGCTCGCCAGCACCCAGCTGGGCCAGCTCGGACTTCCGCTGGTTCAGCTCGGACGTCTGCGCCTGAATCTGCTCCAGCTGCAGACGGAGGAAGCAGCGCGTGAGAACCAAGCTCAGCAGAGGTGGGCCGATGGCGCCGCGTTACTCACCAGCCTCTCCCTGTCATTCTGCAGGGCCTGCAGAGCATTCTTCAGCCCCCACACTTCTCCTGTGGAGCCTGCAGAGGTGCTCTGTGCCACATGACCTCCTGCCTTGCTCAGCTCCGCCACCTTCAGGGTCAGCTCCTGGACCTTGTCCACCGCCTGGTCCCTGCTGTCCTGGAGCGACACCATAGCCTTGGTGAATGACTCGCTCTCGGCTCTGAGCTGCGTCGTCACCTCTTTCTCCTCCATCAGCTTTTGCTCCACGGCCAGCAGGTCTCTGGCCAGCTCCGCCACCCTTTCCTGGGCGGTCTCGGACTCGGTCCGCATCACGCCCCCCTCCCACTGCAGGTGAGCCAGCTCTTTGCTCTTGCTGTCATGCTCTTTTCTCTCCGTCTGGAGGGTCTCCTCCAGAGCTTCCACTTGTGAACGAGCTGCCTGGAGCTGTTCCCTGAGCTTCTCCACTTCTGCGCCGGGAGCATAAACCCCCTCTGCTGCCGCCCGGCTCAGAGTCTCCCGCTCCACTCTGTCTGCCCCCACTTGGCTCTCCCTAGCGTTGCTTACGACTGCCAGCTGACTTTCCAACTCCTTGCGTTCCTTTTCCAAAGAGTTAATACGCTCTCGCTGTGCTGCCAGCTGCTGTTTGTGCTGCGAGTCCTTCATGCTCAACACTTGCTTGAGCTGATCCCGGTAGCCATGAAGCTCGGCGGACAGCTTGGCCTTCTCAGCGTGAAGGTCATCCGTCTGGATCAACAGAGAACGCAACTCTTCTTTCAGACTGTTGTTCTCTCCTGCTGCCTCCTGGATCAGAGAGTCCTTCTCCATCATCACCTGAAAGCAACATGGAAATACTGTTCAGGATTATCTAGCTCACAGCAGTGTGTTCCTCTGACCCTAACGTCTGCATGTTCACAGTTAAGTCAAACGTGCTGGGTCTGAGGTCACCTGTAGGTGCTTTTCCTCCAGCTGTTTGTAGACGTTAAGGACTCGGTCTCTATCGTCCTGTAAGGAGCCCATGGCCTTCATAAAAGAGTCCAGTCTGGCTTTCCTGTTGTTGCTCTCCTCCTCAGACTTTCTCAGCTTTTCCTCCAGATCCCGCAGTTCCCCCCGTCTCTGCTCCAGCTCCTCCTCGGCTCCTTGTGCCCTGCTGACGGCCTCTCTTCTGGCCTCCTCTGCAGCCTGAGATAGAGCGGACAGAGACATTGGACATCCAGTTGAAAATATGAACAGACACTGTTGGAACGCTGTCTGCTGTGCGGGTCAGATCACTCGGGTACCTCAGCGACTGCCTGCTCCTTCTCCCCCAGCATCTCCACTTCTCTCTGCTCCTTCTCCTGTAACTCGGCCTGCAGGCTCTCTGTGAAGGCTTTGGAAGAACGCAGGTCTGTTTCCAGCTGCTCGACGTTCAGACACAGCCTCCTCTCCTCTGCCCCCCTCTCCCTCAGGTCGGCCCGGGCCTGGTCCACTTCATCCTGCAGACGACCAACGGCTTCCTCCAGAGCTCTGATCCTCTGGAGGAGACTCTCTGCCTCCTTTTCAAGAGAACGGGCTTCGTCTTGAGTAGACAACAGCTCAGCTCTGGTTTCCTGAAGTTTTCCTGTTTCCTCCTTCAGGGCAGCCTCGCTCTCAGCGACTTTCTTTTTCTCTTCCTCCAGACTATTCTTTAGTTCTCGCTCTGATTTTTCTAGCCTAAAAGACAAAGGTTGTTTGAAGAACTTTAAATACAAACAATGTTCAAACAATTAAAAGGGTGTTACCTGTCCACGGAAAGCTGAAGTTCTTCCTTCCGTGCAGATTCTGTCTGGAGCTGCTCTGTCAGCTCTTTGGCTCGCGTTTCAGCTTCTCGAACCTCAGCCTCTTTCCCCTGCAGAGCGTCATTAAAGCGCGTCTCCCATTGTCGGGCCTCGTCCAAAACTCTGTCCCGGTCATCCTGCAGTGAGGACATGGAGCGCGAGAAGGCAGCCAACCGGGCCAGAGACTCATCCAGACGGGCTTGGCTCTGCTGAGCCCGGGCCTCGGCTCTCTGTGCGACCTCTCTGGCCTCCTGAGTAGCTTCCTCTTCCTTCTCCCTTTCAGTGTAGGCATCCTCCAGCCTCAGCTCCATCTGCTTGAGTTCAGCTCCCAGCCTGAACCTCACAGAGTCCAGGGTTTGCATGGCCTCTGCTTTTAATGTGTCCTCTTTCTGCTGTGCGCTCTGTTCCACTCTGGTTTTCTCCGCTAAAGCCTCCCTCATGGCTCTCTGAGCCTCATCAAGTTGGGCTTTGCAGCCAACAAGCTCTGCCTCAGTCCTTCTCAGCTCTTCTGCAGTTTTGGAAGTCTCCAGTTTTGACTTCTCCAGCTTGTTTTGGAGCTCATCATGAGCTAGCTGTATGGCCTTGATCGCTCTACCCAGTTCGCTAATCCTTTCCTGGTACTGGATGCTGTCCTTCTGCAGCTGCCGGACCTCCAGCTGCTTCTCCCTCAGCAGCTCCTCCAGCTGTCGCGCTCGGCTCTGGCTGCCTTCTTTGACCCTCTGGGCAGATCTGAGCTGCTGCTCCAGCTCCCTCTGCTTCCCTGACTCCGCCTCGGCCTCAGCTCTCTCCCTCTGGGCTTGCCTCATGTCCTCCTCTAATCTGGCAGCTCTGTCCCTCTCACAGTTGGCCTGGGCCTCCAGCTCAGCCCGCTCCCTCTCCAGTCTCTCCACCTCCCTCTGCAGCTCGGCCAGGCGTTCCCGGTTGTCAGCTGATTCTTGCTGGTACCCAGCCATGCTGCCATTGAGCTGGGCCAGCTGGTTCATCAGGCGCTCCTCCAAGTTATCCTTCTCAGTTTCCAGGCTTCGGAGGAGCTCCTTGACCTGAACTTCCCTTTTAGAACTTCCTTCCATCAGGCTCTTCTCCCTCTCTTTAGTTTCTTGGAGGGACGACTCCAGAGAGGCCAGGAGGATCTCCTTCTCTTTGCTGTCCTGGAGATCTTTCTCCAGAGCGGCAAGCTGAGATTCAAGTTCCACCTTCTGCTGCTGCCACCGCTCCCTTTCTGCCTCCATCTCTCTCATTTTCTCCTCCAAAACCCTTTCAGCTGTTTCTGTTTCTTTGATTTCCTCACTAGGTTCCAAATGTGTTTCTTTTGCCTGCACTGCACTGATCTGCTCAGCTGCTTCCTCTATGGGTAAAGCTTTTGTTTCCTCCTTATTTTGGGTCTCAAGCTCCTCTCTCACCACACATGAGTCCGACTGCTGTGCAGTTCCAGCCGCTTCAACGACACTCGCGGAGCCAAGCAGAGCAGCCTGAGTCTCAGCTTCTTCCGTTGGAGCATGTTTTTCCCTCAACTCTTCGATCTGCTGCCCTAAAGAGTCCCTTTCTGCAGTTCTGGCCTCCAGTTCAGCTTTGGTTGCCTCCAGCTCAGCTTTAAGTCCCTCCACCACGTCTTTGAGCGCTTTCTCCTCCCGTTTTCTTTCAGGCTTCTCCTGTATCTCTCTCAGTTTCTCGTTCTCCTCCTCTAACTCCAGGATTTTCTGTTGCTTAGTTTTGGCAAACTTTCTCATTTTGTCTTTCACTAATTCCACCTCTTTCTGCGCCTCCTCGGCTTGTCTTTGGGCGTCCTGCCTGCCGGCCTCGTGCGTCCTCACCTTGGCTGTGAGCTCCTGTCTCTCCTGCCTGGCAGCTTCCAGGACCTTCCTTACCCTCTCCGCCTCATCGCTCACGTTCTCGTACGATTTGAGCAGAGTTTCATAGTCATCCTTCATCCCCCTGACTTTGTCCTCCCATTCTCTGGACACTCTGGCAGCCTCCTCCTTTGCGAACTCCACTTCTCTCTTGAAGGCGTCTTTCTCATTCAGAACTCCTTCCATGACCAGTTTCAGGCTCTCGCAGGATGAACCAAGGCTCTGGTTCTCCATTAATGCTCGGTCAACCTCCTCAATAAGCTGAGCTTTTTCTGCTGTCAGTTTCTCCATCTGACCTTCTGCCATCTGCATTTTCTCCTGCAGTCCAGCGATGAGTGCTTCAGTCGAAGCTAGCTGCTCCTTCTGGCTTTTGTTTTCCTTTAGGGCCTCCTTGCGAGAGATCAGAGCGGCCTGGAGCTTGCGCTGAAGTTGCAGGATCTTTGCCTCGCTGTCTTTTTCCTCCTCTTGCTTCTGTGGAACCTCCACCTCCAGCCTCTGGGTTTTTTCTTGCTCTGCCTTCAGTTCTTCCTGCAGAGACAACATGAGCTGATCCTTCTGAGAGACCGCGTCCTGCATCGACTGTATGAGAGAGTTCTGTTTGTGCAGCTGCTGGCTCAACTCCTGGATTTCATTGTTCTTACTGTCCAGGAACTGCTTGAAGTCCTCCACTTCAGCCTGAAGGTTTGCAATGGAGACGGCAGAATCTGCAGATGCTGCTCTGGCAGCAGCGTCCATCTCTGCTTTGAGGTTTTCAGCATGAAGCTGTGCTTGGTGATGCTGGTCTCGAAGCTCACTCATGTCCTCTAACAGTGCATCTATTTGGCTTTCCTTTTCCTTGAGAGATTGGAGCTCCTTACTAGCGTCCAACAGTTCAGCTTCTCTCAGGGACAAGCTGGTTTGGGTTTCCTGCAGCTGCCTTTCCAGCTCTTCATTGGCCATTCTCACGTCCTCAACCTCTCTTCTGAGAGCCTGCAGAGGTTCCTCCACTTCTGCAGCGTGAACATCAGACTGCTCTGCAGGACATTCCACTGGATCGCTGGGCTGCGGCTGAGCTGAATCCGTCTCAGGTTCAGCAAAGTCCACCCAGTCGTCTTGGACCCAATCACTGACTGTCTGCTTCTCCATTTTTTCAATCATTTGCTTGGTCTCTGTTTGAGACACTTCTTCGCTTGTGGTGCTCACCTTTTCCTCTAGTTCCCTCAGCTTAGTTAGAAGAGCTTCTCTTTCACCATTCTGTGCCACCAACTGCTCCATCAGCTCTTTGTATTCCTCCTTCTGCTGCTTCAGCTGTTCGCGGTGGTGCCGGTCTTTCTCTTTGGCCTTGCGGATGGTTTCCTTGCGAGATTCCTGCACCTCCTGCACCTTCTTCTGAAGAGACTCGCACTCTGCCTCCAGAGAACCCACCTTGGACTGCAGCAGAGGAGTTTCAGAAGAACTCTGGGCATTTTCAGCCTCTGCACTGAGCTTCTCATTGAGGGCCAGAGTCTCAGTAAGAGCTTGGTCCTGCTGGCTGACTTTCTCCTTCAGAGCCTCCACTTCCTCGTCTTTGCATCTTAAAACCTGCTCCAGCTCCGTGAGTTTGGATTTCATTTCCTGGATCTCACGTTCTTTAGGTTGCTCAACCTCTGGAATGCCCTCAGGAGGTCCCTCTTGTGTCGTTATATCTTCCTCCCTTTTCATTGCTTCTGTCTCCAGATCAGTGACCTTCTTCATGAGCTCCTTCCTTTGCACGAGTGCAGCCTGCAACTTCTTCTTCATGACGGTCAGCTGAAGTTCCAGCTGTTCTTTCTCCTGATGCAACCCTATAAGTTCTTCATCTCTAGGAGCATTCGGGACTTCACAACTTAGTTTCTCATCCTTGACTTTCTCCAGTTCCTCTATCTGCTCCTTCAGTTTGTTGACTTCACGGTCCACCTGAAACTTCTCTTCTCCAGCTTGGAGGAGTTTGGCTGACATACTTTCAGTCAGCATCATTACCTCTTCCTCTTTTTGGCTAAGGAGCAGCTGTAGCTCACCGATTTCAGAGTCTTTCTTGGACAAAGCATCATTGTTGAGCTCTGAGGTTTGAGAGTGCTCCAACATGCTATTTTCCATATCCTGAACCTTCCTTTCAAGCTGAGAGGAGACAAGCTCTCTGTCCTCCAGCTGAACACTTAACGTCTTCACCTGCGTCTCCTTCTCAGTGAAAGCTTGGTTGGCCATTTCCAGGTCTGTCTGCATGTTCTGGATCTTCTCCTCTTTGGCTTTAACAGTAGTGTTTAGAATGTCTAATTGCTCTTCTAGAAGTTGCATTTCAACATTGTGTTTCTCCGCAGAAGAGATGTTGTCACGGGAGAGCTTTTCCAGCTGCTCTCTTGCCAACTTGAGTTCCTCTGCTAAGCTGCTGGCCTGGACCTCTGACTCCTCCTTTGCAACAGTGAGGGCTTCTGCATCTTCATGCAGCATCTTCATTTTCACAGCTGACTCTGCTGCAGCTTCTCTTAGCCTCTGAACCTCAACCAGAAGATCACTGTACTTCTTCTGGAGTTCTTCTGCTAAGGCCTGAGCAAAAACCTGGCCAGAGGAGACGTTATCATCTGAAGGGGAAGAATTCTGCTGAGTTACGTAAACTTGAACCGTCTCTCTGATGGTGACAGAGGAAGACTCAACCTGAACTGTGGACGATTCAACCTCCATGCTGGTGGCCTCCCAAGAGCGCTGCAGGTGACCAAATTCCGGCAGCATGGACGGCCACTCCTGACCTCCATCTTGATTCACCGCCTCCAGGAGGGTCCAGCTGCTGTGAGCCACCTCTGAATCACTGCTGGTGATCATTTCATCTGAGGACGTCCCTTTGGATTCTTCTGGGGACTCAGACTGGTGAACAATGAGCTCTGGACTACTCCCATTATCAGCAGACAGGGACAGAACCGAGGTGTCCTCAGCCACCAAGGTTGTCTCCTCATCCTGTGTGTCCTCCATGAATTCAGGAAGGACTTGAGAGGTGTCATGGGGGGGCACGTTTGCAACAGGACCCTGATCCGGAGTCTGATGGTCATCTCCACATGGAGCAACAGTGATGGAGTCTTCTTTAGCCTGGCTAAGGGAGTCCCGCAAGGCAGCCAGCTCATTGTCTTTTTCCAGTAGCTGCTGTTCAAGCTCCATTATGAGTGCTGCAAGAATTAATAAATAAGGAAATATTTATAAAACATCACAGTTTGATTTCACTTCAGGCCCATGCATTGCAGAAACAATCAAAGGTAACAATTTTAAGGTAAAAGATGAGAAAAGTCTGAAAATTAGCATCATCATGTATTTATATCTTACAGCTGCACTAATCTTAATGAAAGAATGAATGCATCATATATGTCAGGGTATTTTGGGAGAGAAAACTAGGAAATATAGTTTGCTTTTTCTACCTTGTTTAGATTCAGATGAATCCAGTTCCGATGGTACAGGGACCCTCTCAGATATCTGAAAAACAAAAGAAACTTCTTATGACGATGGTCATTTACTGAAGATGTAAGATCAATTCTACATCTGTGATGTTAAATAAGGAGCATGGCTGCTGTGCAGTGTAGGTGAAGGTTGGGTAGGACAGACAGAGTCTCAGTGTCAATCAGTCCAGACAGGATTAGACTCCCATTCTCACATGGCGCTGAAGAACTTCCCGGTATTAAGTATGTCTGACCCACTGACACTCCTCAGACTGACTTATCATCTGGCCAGACACAGGTTGTGTCTGCAGACCAGCTAAGGCCAGTCTGAAATCATAGCAGGGCTGTCTGACTTTGTAGTAACTCTGCCTGTAATTCATGTTATACTGAGCTGAGCTAACCATCTTCCTTCTTTCAACAGATGCAGCTTTACAGACACACTGAGTCTTTGAAATTAAAACTATGCAGGCTAGAAAGTCACATAGCTAATTTTAGATTTCCCTTTGAAACCTAAAACCTTTTTCCTTTATGTTTTACTGCTTGGGTGCAGCTTTCACTCCCACTTTGTTGGCATTAGCTTGCAGAGTTCAGCTTGTGCTCCTGCCATAGACAGACGAGAATGAAGATTGACTGCATTCTTCCAACAATGAAAACCCGCACAGCAGCTTTCAGTTAGCAAAAAACCTGTCTGTGGACAGGGTCATCACTTTGTAATTTACATATTAAAGTCATATTACCTCAGCAGCATGAACAATTTCAATAATGGAATGTGGATTGGAATTTTTATAACTAGTTAATTATTTATTTTATTTATTCCTATGTTAATAGGTGTGCAGGAGTTTTTGGGACTGACCGATACGATCTGCTGCTCCAGCTCTGTAATCCTGGCTGCAGTTTCCTGCTGTTCTGTAATTTTGGTGTCAAGTTGCCCTGAAAAGTCAGTGTTTTATTAGTACAGAAGACCAAAGGTTGTCATTAACATACTAAGTTCAATAAATGAGATGTTATTTCTCACCCTGTAGGTTTTCCACAGTGTGTGTGAGCTCATCACAGCGTTTCTGACCCTCGCCACATTCATCTTTCAGCCTCGTGAGCTGTGTCTCCACAGACTGCACAGTGAACAGGAAGAGGGAAAGGTCAGCAGGGTCATCTGTTGGCGCCACATCTTCTGCAGCCAGAGACTGGAGATGCCTCCACACTTGCGCCAGGGTCTCCCCCTTCTTCTGGGCATCTTCACACTGCAAAACCAACTCCTGCTCCAGTTTCTCCACCTCCAACGTCCCCCTCTCAGTGGCATCATGACAGGCACGATCGACTGCGTCTCTCATTAATGCCAGCTCATTTTCAAGCCGAACCATTTCTGCCCTGTCCCTCTCTGAAGCCTCCTGGCTCGCCAGCTTGGCATCGTTCATCTGAACCACCTCATTTTCCAATCTGGCAACTTCCAGCTTCTCTTTCTCCAGAGCCTCCTGACTGACACGCTCTGCCTCTCTCAAGGAGGCCAGCTCGCTCTCCTGCGTCACCACCTCCGCGCTCTGTCTTTCCAAGGCCTCCAGACTGGATCGAAGCGCAGTCATTTCTGCGTCGGCTCTGCTGGTCTCTTTGACCCACTGCTGCTTCTCCTCCTCCCTCTGCTTGATGGCCTCGGCCAGCTCCTGTTCCATCTGTCGGAACTGAGCAGTCAGGATCTGAGCAGAGAGAGAGTGATTGAGAGAGGCGGATGTGAGTGGGTGTGTCCTGAATCACTTGGCCAAACAACGCACAATAATGACATTACCAACAAGCTTGTTTGAACAGTTTTCATTTCATCGTGTGAAAACCGTACACTAACTACAGCTTCTGGAAAAGACTTTTTAAAATAGTCTCCGATAACATCCAGAACAAGTGGAGATCTACCTGTTTCTGTTGGTCAGCACTGCTCACTTCCTGCTGCAACATTTCCACCACTTGAGAGCGAGAGTTTAAGGCCTCCTCAAGCTCCTCACAACGCCTCTGTGCTGCTTGCAGGGCCTTCAGCAGAGGAGCAGACATGAATATAATGAAAAGTTACTGACTGTTGTGGAGCTCGTGTGGATCAATTATTAACAGTAACCACAACTTCACTGATCTTAAGGGTTGCTGAATCTTGTACCTGCTGAAGTCCACTGTCAACCTGGGATTGTGTGGTGACCCTCAGTAGCTCCTCTTCGTGTTTCTGGACTTGCTCCTGGAAACGCACATCCTTCTCACACACGACCGCCTGCAGTTTCTCTAGCTAAGAACCAGAACATAAAACATATTATCCACTAACAGAGCTGTTGTCTAGTTCGCTGTGTAAATCAGGAATGAAACATGCAGTATGTTACTTGTTCTGCATGAGCAGCCTCCTTCTCTTGAAGAAGTTGTTCAGTGGTCTGGAGTTGCTCCTGCAGCTCTCCGCACTTCCTTTCGTTCTCACTTAGCTTGTTCTTAAGTTCCTGAAGTTCCTCATCAGCTGCAGAACCACCTTCTGAAAAGGAGGTGTCAGGACTCTGCGACAGATCCGATAAGGAAACATGTTTGCGACAACCAGGCGGCTCGTTAATTATCCCAGGAACACGAGAGGTTGCACTCACAGTTGGACCACTGCCTTTCAGCTCAGTTATCTGTTTGTTGAGTGATGCCATCTTGGCTTTGGCCTGCAGTTTGAGTTTGGTGAAGCGAGCTTCAAATTCTTCTTTCTCATGCTGTTGGCAGGAAGCAGAATAAGAACATTTCCCAGGAACTTGCACGTGGCACATTCTGGATTTTTACCTTTAACTGCGCATCTTTGTTTGTCAGCTCTGTGTCCTGCTGCGTGAGTTGGGTGTCTTTGTCCCGAATCAGCTCCTTCAGCTGCACAACCAGCTGTTCCAGGTGTGCCAGCCTTTCCATGACCTCCTCAGGCGGTTCTGACTCATCTGGAGCCTCTCCCTCATCAGCAGGGAGCTGCGGCACCAGCTCACCCTGGTAAATTAAACAGACGAGCTGATGACGCAATCTGTCACAATCAGCACAACTTAATTATATTAATATTGACACAGTGCTTGTGAATCCTGTTGCTGCATTTCCATTGTTTACATACATGCAAGAAATATCACATCCCCTCTTAATTTAGTATGCTTCCTCCAAAAGGATGTTAAAAATAAATGAATTATTCAAAGAATCAGGAGTTTAAAAATAGACTTTGACAAAATCTACAAAGTGTGCTTTAAAGCTGGAACTGATTAGCGGGTTGCTGTCTCACCTGTGCGTCTCCATCTGGGCCCTCCTCCCCAGAGAGCTCCTGGAGGACCGTGGCCAGACGGCTGAGCATAAAGACGGCACTGCGAGGAAGAGGAGACAAGCTTTGAAGCTTCAACTCAGTCACAGATGCAACGTCCAGAAATTTATTCACATTCTGCAGATAAAAAGCTGGAAATGTGGCACCATTTCTCTTTCAGCTGTGTAGACTGTGTTCAGCATCCTCCAACTACATCAAACCACACTATCAATGCAGATTAACACATACATTTATTCTGCAAATTTCTAAAGCAAATACATAAACTTTTATGTTTGTGATGCACAAACAATTACATTACATACATTCCTGCTTGCTAATGTTTTTATTTATGTATGTATATCCTCTGCACACAGAATCACTTTTGATTTACACTCAGCAGAAACAATTTCTAATACAATAAACATTTAACAATTTAATTATGTTGACGTGAAATAACAAGTCGATGACAATGACATGAAACAGTTTCCACCTAGAAAGTAATCACACCAACAAGCTTGCCTAATGTATATGAATATTCTGTTGAGAACTGTGCTAACACGTGTGTCAATGATTCAATTGTCTTAAAAAAAAGATGTTTTGACATCTTCAACCTGTTGGATTCGACTTAAACCGAACGGTGCCGGAAATGCCCGAACTCACCGGACCGTCCACTGCGGCTGCGTCGCTCTTGTTGTAAAGAGAACAGATTATAGCCTGCTTTAGCCAAAGTCATGACAAAATAAATCGTCTTCGGGGCAGTGATATCGTTGCAAAAGTGACAGACACTTGTCAAAATAAACGGTGGGGTCAGCGGAACAATCTACTAAAACACGCAGTGTTTACTTTGACTGCAGTTCCTGGGATAGTTAGCCAATGCTACTTAGCAAGCTAACACCGATTACTCGTAAATACGAACAGCTCCATTAAAACCCGTGTTTGTTGACTATTACAACGACGTGCGCTACATCTCTACTGCACATCACAGCACGCACTGTGTTGGTTAAAAAGGAATAACATTAGGCTCACCTGTAGGAGTGCTTCTCAGGTAAAAGTGTCTGTTTTTTAGATGTTTTTCCTCGGATGGATGTCAGAACACAGCCACATCACCAAGCGCTCCCGGAAACAAAACTTAGCTGGCTCTGATTGGTCAGGGGCGAGTTACGTCAGAAAGGGACTGTCTGCAAGTTCAATTCAGTAAGGGACTGTCTGCAAGTTCAGGGAATGTCTGCAAGTTCTCACACATCCACTTAATTAAAATAAACGTTTGGATAAAATTATCCCTCACAAATATGCTTCTTACCTAATGGTACTTGACAACAGCACAATAAAACATATACGCCATTAGAGTCATAAAAACGTCATATAAAATCTTTAACTTTCTTTTTTTTTGATTATGAAGCATTTTGTGCCTACTTTCTTGTTTTTACTTGTTTTACCCACAGTTCTGTGTGTAAGAGTATTATAGGTTAAGATGTTTCACGTTTGTCAACTGACAGATTACAATCACATTCTGTAGTTTTGTAAAAGAAAGCTCACAACATTGACATGGAAATAATCTTTAGGCATGACAAAATGCATTCAATTAATAAAAATTAAAAAGGCTACAAGCTCTGATAAGTCAGTGTTTTTCATGTTGTGGAACTACTTTGAATGTGGGATAACTAGCAGTAAAATTATTGAAGGTAGAGTCACATGACAGTCCAACTGTCTTTTGAGTCACATTTAAAATCGAATGCTCTTGCATGAAAATCCATTTTTCAAAGCTGATAAGGCTGCTCCCCTTGTACTTGTGTGTAAGTGATGAGCCGAGTAGATCCCATCAGTTCTGATAAATGACCATCATGGATGTCCTGTGTTGCCACGTGAAGGGATGAAAGCTGTTCCTGTGCTTGTCAGCGTAAACATGGATATGAATCATTCCATCTGACCTTTAAACCGGGAGATTAAGCGGATCATCTGGATGTTCACCTGGAATTGTATCCCGATTAAACCCAAGGAGAGCTCAGCTGAGTGCACCGCCCCAGCCCCAAACACAGACACCTACAAAAAGCCCCCACCGCCATCGTCCTGCATCCCATTGTTGTGTGACTGTGAAGAAGGATCCCCTCCGCTTCACAGTAGACCAATTGGGTTGGGAGAGTTTGGAAAGCGGCAGGAAATGGGCAATTCATCAGGAAGCACCGTGGACGACCTGCAGGCCGTGGAGATGCACCTCTGGTACAAGAAGTTCATGACTGAGTGCCCGTCAGGCCAACTCACCCTGCACGAGTTCAAGCAGTTCTTCGGGCTGAGAGGTCTGGACCCTGAGGCCAGCGCCTACATCGAGCAGATGTTCCGCACCTTCGACATGAACAAGGTGATCCAGAAAGAGCTGATTTAAAATGTTTGGTTTGTTAGAGATTTACAGTTGTACAATCAATGGTTTTCAAGTTAGCAAAAAAAGTGTGTCACATATTTTCAACTTTTTCTGATATAACGTTTTTTAATAAGTCTCATTATTACCTTAAATCTTTTAACCAATACTGTATTTGAGGGGCTGGAAAGAGCAGCATTTGAGCCTCTCCACCAGAAATAAGCTTTAAAACCAGCCAGGTAATACCAATATAGTAAATAATTTACAAACATAAAAGTGCATAGAAATTATTTTGAGCTCACACTGCAACAAAAACGCAACTCCCAGCAACAGAACATTCCAACCTTCACAGATTATCGGCATCTCCAGGGTTATCCCAGGACATCCGTCTGAAAAATCATCTATATTCACCCCCACCCCCTCACAAAGGCCGCTGTAATGCACGATTTAAACAGAGATTATCTGAGACAATGCTTTGTGGCAAAGATAGCCGTCTGTTCTCAGCCTGGGCCTGGAGATAATCCTGCATCCTGGAACGGGTCTCCTTCAGCTGCACAACTCAGATGTGCATCTGGTCTAAGAGGACTTCCTGTTTCTGCAGGACGGCTACATAGACTTCATGGAGTACGTTGCTGCTCTCAGCCTGGTGATGCGAGGAAAGATGGAGCACAAACTGCGCTGGTATTTCAAACTCTATGACGTGGATGGAAATGGCTGCATTGACCGGCACGAACTCCTCAACATCATCAAGGTGAGCCGGCAGCTCTTCTTCGAGCTTCCTCCTGGATGCAGTGCTCTGATGTTCCCCTGTCCCCCCCCCCACAGGCCATCCGAGCCATAAACGGCAACGAAAACCATGAAAGCACTGCTGAGGATTTCACCAACAGCGTCTTTGACAGGATTGATATAAATGGAGATGGTGAGTGAGTTGTGGGACTGGACGGAGACTTGAGGGAAATCGACAGTGTTTATAGATTTATCAGCTGCGGCGCTGCCTTCAGTCAGGAAACAACAAGAGATCCTGCAGGTGGCAGCTGAGTCCATTAACAAGCCTGAAATCTCTCACAATATGCTAATGAGGCCATTAAAAAGGAATTACAATGATGTTCTTGCTGAAATGAGATTAGAATCCTCTTTATTTATTTTTTTTAAAACAGTGGAGCTTGGCTTTGGAACGAATATGCTGTTTTTTTCTGCCTGACAGGCGAGCTCTCTTTGGAGGAGTTTGTGGCCGGCGCTCGCAGTGACGAAGTCTTTATGGAGGTGATGGTAAAGAGCCTCGACCTCGCCCACATTGTGGCCATGATCCACAACAGGAGACACAGTGTCTAGGATGAGTCCGGCTTGTCTACCTCGCCATCATTCACCATTTAACGATAGATTCAGCAGATCGCCGCGGGTGAAAAACCTCATTTACGGACGGAGATTTCTATTAAGATCCACCTCTCCTGCTCTGGAGATCTCATGTGTGTTATCTGAAAGGACACTTTTAAATTTGCCTGCTCTTGTCCTTGTTCAGTGATTCTGAGCTCTTTCAAGGCCAGCCTGGCATGAGGGATCATCTCTGGGACAATCCGGCGATGCCTTCAGGGATGAAAGCGCGAGAATGCAGCAGAATAACAAACACACGCACTCACTGATCCCAATGTTGTTTTTGGGTCGTTCCTCTGCATCAAATTACTCGACTCCTTTGACTCGCTCTTGCCTGTGGCTAAACAGGAGGAAGCTAGCACTCTGCAGCATGCTTAACATCCACATTAATTCGAGACTAAAACGCTGGAGCCATCTAAATAAGATTTACCCCTGTTGTTTATCTTTTTATATCTTAATATTATTTTTATAAATACTAATAAAAGTGGAGGATAAAGATTAATAAAATAATACAAAAATCTGCATTTTAATAAGCCTTTTGTGCATTTCTTCTGCAGTGTGAAGGCAAAAAACGTTCAGAATCAAAATGCAAACTGGAAACAAGTCTGTTTAACTGGGCCCACGAGAGCAACTCACAAATAGACTTTGCAGGATTAAAAGGTTGAGAAGCTCTAGCTTCCTGTTCAAAGGTTAAAGGAGGCTAATTCAACCAGAGTCCATTTAAAAAAGGGATTTACTATATTTACACTATTGCGCTCCATAAAAGCTGGGGAATGTTGGACATTGAAGTGTCTGTGGGGTATAAATTCAGCCAGTGTAACAGGGAAAGCAAGTACTCCCCTTTGAGCGGAGAGATGAGTCACCTGCATGGTGCCAAGATCGCTCGACATCAGGCAGAAACACCACAGTTCTTTTTTTAAAGCAGTATACAGTTAATATAGCTTCATGACCAAACGTATTTTCTGTCAAGGTGGTATTTATTTAACACAAATCATTCATTCATGTTCAGATTTCATATCAACTGTAAGCGCATCTGTCACCACTAGGGGGCAGTGAAATGCGTTCCACAGAAATGAGCATTTCCTGCAAATGTCAGTCTGTCTTACTGTCACAGCATCTTCTCTTCTTCCTCATCCTCTCACAAAAAGTCATACAAGTACTTGATAATCTCGAAATTCACTGTCCTGAAAGACAAGAACGACCATTAGCGGAAAGCCCGGCAGTTAATCTAAGATGAGTTTATTTCACACACCTGGAGATGGCGCAGATGAAGTCCATGGAAACAGAACATTTGTATTTTGGGGCATCGAGCTGGTCGTCATGGCTGACCTTAGTCAACAGCTGCAGGGTCACCAGGGAGGAGATCTGGATAAAAAGAGGACAGGCAGGCGTTCAAAGATCAGAGCCAACAGCACAAATGGGTCGGGCCTAATTTCATAATAAACAGGCTCGTGACCGTATAGGTCAGAAACAGGGAGAGCCCTTGACCACTCTGTGTGTTTCAACTTTAAACGGGGCCATGTTACACCAAAAAAACATGTATAACAGTTCAACCCTGCTTGTAGAGCGCATGTTCCATTTTCTTGTCTGGCAAATGAAAGAAAAAAGAAATTAAATAATTCAAACAGCTTCATACAGAAACAGAGCAGCTCTAAATATAACTCAGGAGCTGCTACGGTAGATAAGAGGAGGGTCTAAATCTACAGGGAAATTACAGATGTCATCACACCTCCGCAGCAGAGGTCATTAGCTGCGGTTATCGTGTTGGACACTGAAGGCATCTTATGGCAATAACAAGGGGAGGCAACCTGAGTTTGAAGTAAACTGAAGACACAAAACATTAATTCTGTTGTTGCACCGGACCTGAGAGAAGATGCTGGCAGTGGGGGCCACTCTGCTGTCCACCACGCTGTAGAAAATGGCGAGCAGGCGGTCCAGAGGGAAAGGCTTTGGCCCCAGGAGGTGGTTACTCGTCTGAACCAGCGACAGATCATATTTTAAATTAAAGAATATCAAACCAAACATCAGCCCAAGTATTGCCTTGATTACCTTTTCATTTTTCTTCAAGAAGTTAGTTTTCTTTATTTTGCCGTGGTGCTGTTGGGACAAAAGCCGAGCTTGTTCAATCTGCACCAATCACAACACAACCACAACCTGACGCGGTGTAAATGATAACCATTAAGGATCCTCACACCTTCAGGAAGAAGCGCTTATCTGTGCGTGCAGGGTTGTAGGAGGCCAGGTACGCAGCGATCAACAGGAACTTGGAGTAATAAGGCAGTTCCACATGAGCGTGAGCAGATAGACCTAAAAGGGAGAGAAACACACTACTGATGATCAACTTTACAGAGATGATGAGTGCACAGCATCAGCGCTCCCAGTTAGCCATGTAACATCCCGTACCTCTCACCGCCCTGCACTCCTTCTCCTCCATTTGCTGCATCTGCTCCCACTGAAGACTGAGGGCGAGCGAGAGGAAAAATGATGAGAAAACAGCAGACACGCAGAGAGGTCAGAGGTGAGACGGGTCAAACCTGGAGACTTCGCGCAAGTAGACGGTCTGCATGGCTTTTTTCAGATGAGGCTCGATGTTGCGCCACAGTTTGTGCGTGTCTGTCTCTTTAGCTGCCGGCGTGGAACACAGAGGGGAGGAAATAGGAAGAGATTGTTAGGAGATACATTAGAAAACAGGGTAAAACAGTAGGTGGGGGCAGCAATGGAGAAATGAAGGTTTAAATCATGAAACAACAGCTGTGACGGTGGGTGTGAGGACACGTCAGCGCAGTTTGAAAACATTTTGCTTTGATTTTCCTGAACTTGTTTGACAGATCCTCCCACAAAAAGGGGAAGTTTTAAAATTTGATCAGCTGTCAGATGAACGAATGCACCCGTTTTATAATTTACCTCTTCCTTCCAACAGCGGCTCGCAGAACTTTGAAAAGTTGAGCGCAGCCTTGAAACAAGGGGGGGGGGGG